>ML251901.1:390-34555 GCA_005239495.1 Nicotiana undulata
CTTAGCATTTGATTCAGAGACATATATTATAGTTTTAGCAGAGTTAGTTTATTTATTCTTAGATGCTCATGACTATTGACTCCAGTTCTTGGGAGGTTGTTTAGGTTAATATGGGAACGCTAATACTTTATTATATTAATTATGATGTGGTTGCTTGATTATTATTTAATTGTGAACTATTATAATTGAACAAAAATGCAGTAAGGTGATGGTTGGCTAGCCTAATTCCACGATAGGCGCCATCACGACCTGTTAGGATTTGGGGTCGTGACAGGTGGTTATTCATTTGATGGAAATTCTTGGTTGTGAATACCGTTGGTTATTTGCTCGGTTGAGGACTATTTTGTTGAGTTATACACTTGAGGGAGATTGGTTATAGTTGTGTCCCTTGCCGGGACGGTATTATTATTTCTGTTGTTGTTCCCCTTCCGGGATGTTGTGATTTATGATTCATGTTGTTGATTTTTCTTTCCAAACTGTTGTTCTTGATATTGTTTGGGTGAGGAAGAGTGTAAAGCACGAAGGGTGATGTCGTTCCATGATATGATATTAAAAGCACGAAGGATAATGTCGTGCCATTTCTATTTATTTATTATTTTGGTGAGGATGAGAGTAAAAGCACGAAGGGTGATGCCGTGCACTTGTTTTGGTGAGGATGAGAGTAAAAGCACGAAGGGTGATGCCGTGCACTTGTTTTGGTGAGGATGAGAGTAAAACACGAAGAGTGATGTCGTGCACTTGTTTGTTCTATGTTGTTATTTTGATATTTAGACTGTTGCCTTGTTTTGTTATTCAGTAATTGCTTTCCCCTTTGTCCCCAGCATGTTTTTCCCATTTTGTGCACTTAACTGTTTACTTCCTGTCGTTATTCTTTTATATATCATTAAACTGTACAGGTGATATTATTGGTCGTGTCCTAGCTTCGTCACTACTTCGCCGAGCAGTACATGGGATCGGTTGTACTGATACTGCACCTGCACATCTTTATGTTGTGCAGATCCATGTACCGGATCTTGTGGACACTGATTGAGGAGGCTTCCTTCAGTCCACCAGAGACACTGAGGTAGACTTGTAGGCGTCCGCGGGCCTTGCCGTCCCCTTCCTTATTCCATTTCATTTCTGATTTTTGTACTTCAGAAACATATGTATTAGTTCTTTCAGAATATTCTGTATACTACTCTTAGACGGTCCGTGAGTTGTGACTCCAAAGATCCGGGTTGGCTAATTTAAGTATTTTATTAAGTTTGTGGATTTAGATATGTATTCCCTTACTCTGTTGTTATTTTTAAGCTTCTATTTATGGAAAGTTGATTTTTACCTATTATCATTTAATAATAAAAATTATTTTATAAATATGATTAAATATGTTGGCTTGTCTAGCGCGTTCAACGTTAGATGCCATCACGGCCCCAATGGTGGAAATTTCGGATCGTGACAATTTGTTGTAAGTATTTATTTGATTAATACTCATCCAATATCAGAAAAAAGAAAAATCTGCACAAGTACCCACACCAACTTGGAGAAGCTAAAGTAATTTATTTACTCGATGACAGTTTTGAGTTGCATTGTTGACAGAATTGATTAATTTTGTAAAAATAAATTCCTTCCTCAGCAAACTATTGTAAGGTAGTTAATATTCAAAAGCTTGAAGTACAATCAATCACATCTTCAACACATTTTACACGACTTGGTTCCTTCAGTGAAGACAGAGTACTATGTGTAAGAAAAATGAGTAGATAATATTGACTAAGAATAAGAAAGAAAGAAGAATAACTTATCAAAAATACTGTGTCGTGGAAAGTCACTGCCTTGAAAGCAATTTCGGCCCGACTAGGTGCAAATCGTTAAGGTCGGTCACTCCCCAAGGTTTCACAGCACCTCCAAACACGTGCACTCGTGGTTGGAAGTTTAGAATTTGCACAAAACAATTGCCAAGAAAGAAGAGAAGTTGAAGGTATTTTCTGTAGCTGTTACAAATATTAAAAATATTGAAGGAAGAAAGTGATGATTAGCAAGATGAATTCTTGGTTAAGAATTGAGTGAGTATGGTGGTTAATCCATAACCTATTTATATGCAATTAAGGAGGTTGCATGCATGATAAGTGTCGAGAATCTTTTGACACTTGTCCCATTATATTAGTTCATTTGGCTCCAATATTGACAAGTGTATCTTGTCTTTCATGCATGAAGACACATGGTAGACATGCATCGCCATTCAACACTTGGCTTTAAGGCTTCATATAAGAGGACACTTGAAAATAGATAGGACATTTGAAAAATAAATAAAAAAACTCATGGCTATTGGTTGTAAATGGATTTTCAAAAGAAAATTTTTGACTTTGCATTATGAATAATTCCAACAATCCCCCGCTAATGCAAAGGCAAAAATAGAACAATTCTGGGCAAAAGAAGGAGCGTGTACTTAAGTGTCAATATCTTTCGATTTGAATTGACACGTAGTGAAATGAGGCAACAACTAACATCCACAAAGTGAAATACTCTTGAACTGAATGGACATTAGCTGAGACCCCTACAACACATACTATATCCTTAATTTTGTGAAAATTCTGCGACACTAACAAAATGCTTTTATGGTCATGCACATACCTTAGGTATCATGAGCTCTCTAGAAAGACATCCCAAGTCTTTCATAAAAGGAGACCGCACCTTTACACTCACGTAGGTGATTCCATCAAGTCTATCTACACATAGACTACCTTAAGGCTATGGAACCATAAAGAGCAAAATAAGCTCAACCTTATAAAGCACTACCACACGCCATAGGGATAGGAAATGTAGTGCATATTGAGGTCTCATATGGATTCGTTTGACCACAAACGGGTATCCACCATACTTCCTTAATCCATGGGCGTCATCCCTACCCCCCTCAATGTTTCAAGGATAACTCTCCTTGACAATCCCTTGGTTAAAAGATCCGCCAAATTTCTTTCAAATCTTACATATTCCAAGGAAATAACACCATGTTTCAATAATTGTTTTACCGCACCATGCATAATGCGGATATGTCTTCTTTTTTCATTGTACACACTATTTTTGGAAATTTCAATTGTCGCATGTGAGTCACAATGTAGAGAAACTGGTGAAGCTTGTCTTCCCCACAAAGGCACGTCTGCCAATAAGTTTCTCAACCACTCGGCTTCTTGCCCTGCCAGCTCAAGGGCAATGAATTCAGACTCCATAGTAGATCGTGCTATACAAATCTATTTTGAAGACCTCCATGAAATAGCACATGCACCCAAAGTAAACACATAGCCACTGGTGGAGCTAACTTCATCATTGTCAGTAACTCAGTTTGCATCACAAAATCCTTCTACAACAGCAGGAAATTTATTAAAATGCAAACACCAATTCATAGTACCTCTTAAATACCTTAGCAAACGATAAAGAGCATTCCAGTGTTCACTACTAGGGTTGTGAGTATATCTACTAAATCTACTAACAACATAAGCAATATCAGGTCGTGTATAATTCATGAGAAACATCACACTACCAATTATTTTAGCATACTCAGTTTGAAATACTAGATTCCTTATTCTTTTTCAAGTGTATGCTAGGATCATAAGGAGCTCGCACATGTGCTACATCAAAATAACTAAACCTTTTCAACATTTTCTCAATATAATGAGACTGAGACAATGAAAAACTATTAGAAGTTCTTTTGATTTTAACCCCTAAAATCACATCTGCTTCTCCAAGATTTTTCATTTCAAATTCAGAAGATAAGAAATTCTTAGTCTCATTAATGACATTCACATTAGGGCCAAAGATTAAGATGCCATCCACATACAAACATATAATAACACAATCTGATCCTATCATCTTGGAATAAACACAAGTATCAGATGCATCAACAACAAAACCATTACCCACTAATGTGCTATTAAACTTTTCGTACCATTGCTTAGGTGTCTGCTTTAGACCATACAAAGACTTTCTAAATTTGCATACTTTATTCTCCTGTCCTTGGATATAAAATCCCTCAGGTTGAGACATATAGATCTCTTCCTCTAAATCACCATTTAGGAAAATTGTTTTAACATCCATTTGATGTATCACTAAATTATGAATAGCGGCTAAAGCAACAAGAGTTCTAATAGTCGCTATCTTAGTCACAGGAGAATAAGTGTCAAAGTAATCAGTCTTTCTTTTGGTTAAAACCCCTAATAACAAGTCTAGCCTTATATTTCTCAATTGTACCATCAGGTCTCAATTTCTTCTTAAATATCCATTTGCTACCTATGGGTTTACAACCTTTAGGCAAATCAGACAAGACCCAAGTGTGATTATAAATTATAGAGTCTAATTCACTTTTAATGGCCTCTTTCCAAAAACTAGCATCTATTGACCTCATTGCTTCATTGTATGTCTTAGGGTCTTCTTCTATTAAATAGATTGACACTAATTCATCACTGAAAACATCAAGATCAATATTTTCAGTCAAGAAAGTAGTAATAAAGTCAGGACCAAAGCTAGCTTCAATTCTACGCCTCTTACTTCTTCTACGTTTATTTTCATGCTCATTAGCAGTAACACTAGAAGAAGGCACAATATGAGAGTTAACAGACATAGATGTAGAAGCATTATTCGGCACATCACTAGGCACATTATTTTTCAATGAAAAAACATGCTCAAAAAAATCTGCATCTCTGGATTCACAAATAAAACTATCATTCAAAGACATAAATCTATATGCAGCACTATTTTGAGCATAATCAATGAAAATGGCATCAAATATTTTCGGTCCAACAGTTACTAGTTTAAAATCAGGTAGACCAACCTTAGCCAAACACCCACACACTTCCAAAAAAATTAAGTTAGGGGCAAACCCTTTCCATAACTCATATGGAGTTTTATCTAACTTCTTATAAGGGACTTTATTAAGAACATTGCATGCAGATAAGACAGCTTCGCCCCACATATTATCAGATAAATCCGAACTCAAAAGCATAGAATTCATCATTTTCTTAAGGGTTCTATTTTTCCGTTCGGCTACACCATTTTGTTGGGGAGTATATGGAGCACTAATCTCATGTATAATACCATTTTTCTCACAAAAGGCTTCTATAGTATTTGTACTATATTCACCACCCCTGTCAGACCTAAGTCTCTTGATTTTTCTGTCTAATTGATTTTCTACTTCTGCCTTGTATTTTAAAAACATGCGTTCAGCCTCATCTTTTGACTTAAGAAGATATACCTTCGTGTATCTAGAAAAGTCATCTACAAAGGTGATGTAGTATTTCTTTCCACCTTTACTAACAGTGTTCTTGAAGTTTGCTAAGTATGAATGTACTAGTTTTTCTACTAGTTACATTCTTAAAAGGCTTTTTGGTATGTTTTGCTTCGACACAGACATGACACTTAGAAAAATTATAAACATTAACTGCAGGAATTAATTCCATTTTTCTAAGTTTTTTAATAGAAGCAATATTAACATGACCTAGTCTACCATGCCACAAATCAATAGACTCAGCAATATAAGCAGAATTGAAAGTACTAGCATTATTAACAATCTCTTGAGCGATGTTCAGTACAAATAAACCCCCACTAAGGTAACCCTTCCCAACAAAGTCTCCCCCACGAGAAATAACAACTTTATCAGATTCAAAAACAAGTTTAAGACCTACCTTGTTAAGAAGTTAAAGTTTTTCCAGAAGTTAATTTAAGAAGATTTTTTCCTTTACCCATAACTCCAGCTGTAGTGGAGTTACCCATGTAGACACACTCACCTTCAGCAGGTTCCTCAAAGTCGTGAAATAGCTCTTTGTTGGCGCAAAGATGCCTTGAAGCGCCTGTGTCCAGTATCCAGTCAGTCCTATTAGCCACCATGTTTGCCTCAACAACCACAACAACAATGACATCACAACCCTCAGTAAGGTTAGCTTGGACTGAAGCTTTTCCTCCGTTCTTTGAGCTCTGTCCTTGTCTCTGGTTGCACTGGAAAGCCTTGTTACCAATATTTCCGCAGACATAGCAAGGTCCTTTCGACTTTTGAATATGGCCCTCCGGCTTATTGAAGTAATTTTACTTCTTCGCATGTCCTTTATTTTGGTCTTTCTTCTGTTTTGCTTTAAACATGCCTTTCACAAAAGTACTAGAAGATTCCACAAGATTAGCTTTAGAAGAATTAAGAGAGAGATATTTCATCTTATCCTTAAGCCGTTCAGACTCCTCATCTTTGAGACGGTTTGCTTCCTCAGTCCTCATGTGACTGATTATCACGACCCAAATTTCTCTCCGTTGGGTGTCGTGATGTCACCTAGTCCTAGAGACTAGGTAAGCCTAATAGTTAATAATAACAACAATAAGTAAAGGAAACTAACAGTCTCGATATAGAAACCTTGACAGAATTTACAATGTTTTCCCAAAACCGGTAATACAAGTCATAAGCTCTACGAATATTCTACAACTTCTAAATACATTTGTTCGGAAATAAATACAACAGTGTATGAATACTACTTATAAGGAGGTGACTCTGAAACCTGCGAACGCAACAGCAGGTTACCTTGAGTCTCCTCGTCAATGGTCCATGCAGCTACTAACAATGAATGCCTGGATCTGTGCAACAAAAATGCACAGAAGAGTATTATGAGCACACCACAGCGGTGCCCAGTAAGTATCAAGATTAACCTCGGTGGAGTAGTGACGAGGACTAGTTAAGACACCACTGGTCTACGAAAAATAATTGACATGAATATAGAAGTAACCGAACACTACATCTATCTAAGAACTCAGGGGATAATTTATAACAATGACAATATAATACGGAAGGAAATCACAGAAAAATAATCACGAAACAACACAAAATACACGGAAAGATGGACAGCAAAGGCAAGCCAAACCAGAAGAAAACACAATGCACAAGAGAACCCCACAACTCAACTCTACGTTTATTTAATCACATCGTGCCTTAGCCATTAAATTTCATAAACTGGTGGACCCTTAAACAACAGATCATATGAAAAGATTAGAAAGAAAAATCATTTTAATGTAGAAAGATTTTCTTTGAAAACATACTTTCTCCAAAATATATATAAGTATATGTACTGGAGAGAATTACGTAAAACATAGTTTTCTTTCAAAATACGAAATTTCCAAATATGCTTTCCTAATAAAAGACTTCCAAGTATCATTTTATGCAAGACTGGTGCTTTTCAAATATACCTTCGATGTAAAAGCCTTCACATATAACCATTTCGAAACCATTACTTTTCAATAATACTTTTCAGTAAAATCTCGTAATCATAATCTCCTCAGGGTAAATCTATTGGAACTTAGTCCGCACTCAAAACTAGTCTTGTCAATAATTGTAGTAAGAGATCAGTATGAATATCCGGATTAAAACAACGGAATATTAACTCTTAAACAAATGAAGTAAATATCAAACAAGGACACAGAAAAATATAATGCAAAGACAAGTGCACGGCATGTCCCCTCGTGCTAAAATAAATAATCACTCGGCACGGAATGTCCCCTCGTGCATAACCTCAAAATCACTCGGCACGGAATGTCCCCTCGTGCATAACCTCACAATCACTCGGCACGGAATGTCCCCTCGTGCATATATAATAACACTCGGCACGGAATGTCCCCTCGTGTAAATAAATAAACACTCGGCACGAAATTTCCCCTCGTGCATAGCCTCACAATCACTCGGCACGGAATGTCCCCTCGTGCATAACCTCAAAATCACTCGGCACGGAATGTCCCCTCGTGCATAAATAAATAAATGAACACTTGGCACGGAATGTCCCCTCATGCATAAATAAATAAATAAACACTCAGCACGGAATGTCCCCTCGTGCATAAATAAATAAATAAATAAACACTCGGCACGAAATTTTCCCTCGTGCATAGCCTCACAATCACTCGGCACGGAATGTCCCCTCGTGCATAACCTCACCATCACTCAGCACGGAATGTCCCTCGTGCATAAATAAATAAATAAACAACAAATTGACGAAGCAAATCAACAATAGGAACCATAAATCACAACGTCCCAGCAAGGGAATCCAACAATGCAAACAATATCATAACAGCACAAACAATAATAGAAACACCTGTCCCGGCAAGGGAGTCAACAATGAAAATAACACCATCCCGGCAAGGGAAAACAGTTATAACCAATCTCGCTTAAGCAATTTAACTTTACGGAATAAACTCAACTTAAACGAAGGTCCAGATATAGGCAACATCAAGGAAACATCCACAACATAAACGTTTATCAACTGACCCAAGTAGCACATAAAGGAGGAATCATAGGAATTACAATGTAAGACTCACAATCACACTTGACACCAACGAACGGATGTTCTAACTACGGCTAAGCAACTATAAAAATAGATAACACTAATATAGTCCATTTGACAGTTTTAGGAAGTAGATATAGCATAAAGATAAGAGCGGTAAAATATTCAGTTAAGTCAATTAGGATCAAATAATCAACGAAGGAATCCAAAGGTAAGTAATCCTAATTTAAGCAGGAAATAATGAAATTAACAACCAAGGATGCAAATGTAACAATTACAACTCATACACAGGTAACATAAGAACCTACGAATCCTAAAAGGCCAATCTAATAGCAAATAAGTCCGAGTACGCACTTGTCACCTCGTATACACGGACTACAATCAACAAGGAAGACTCAATCCCAAGGGGTAGTTCCCCCACACAAGGTTAGGTAAGATACTTACCTCAAAGACAACCAACTGATACTCAGAAATGAACTTCTCGGGCAGAAAGACTTCCGGACGACTCAAAATCAACTAAAACAACTTCAAAGTACACATAACACGTATAAGGAATGATTTCAAATAATAAAGTTTCAATCTTTACTAAATTATGAAAATCGACTCAAAAGTCGACCCCCCGGGCCCGCACCTTGGAACCCGGCAAATTTTACAAATTTCGTTCACCCATTCCGATACGAGTTCACCCATACTAATTTATCAAATTCCGATATCATTTGGTCATTCAAATCATGAATTTTAATTTTAGAAGTTTTCTTTCAAAATCCACAATCCCTTCAACCCAAAACACAAATTAAATGATAAAAACAAGAACTAATTCATGAAATATAATTAATTATAGTGGAAGAACACTTACCCATTCTATTTGTGTGAAACACCCTCGAAGAATCGCCCAAAACTGAGTTCTAGAAGTCAAAATATGTCAAAAATGGTGAAACCCCTATTTTTGGTAACTTATATTCTGCCCAAGCGTGTAATGAATCGCCATCGCGGAGTATGGTTTGCGATCGCGAAGAGGAAAGGGAAAAACTGCCCAGGTACCCTTTTTGTTCAATGCGATCGCGGGCTCATTGTTGCTATCGCATAGAAGAAGAAATGGCCACTACTAAAATAACATTGTGCGATCGCGATTGTGAAGATGCGATCGCGAGGAAGAGGAAAATATACTTCTGCGATCGCGTAGAGTGAAGTCTTCAAGTTGTGCGATCGCGAAGGGCAAGATGCGATCGCGGAGTGTATGGCTTATGGAGGTATGCGATCGCAGACGTGCATTTTCTATCGCACTGAAGGAAAATCTGGGCTGCTCAAAGAGACTCTATGCGATCGCGGCTACTCCTATGCGATCGCCTAGATGGAAATCAGAAGGCGAATTTTAGCTGTTCAAAAATGAGGAAAATGGACCCGACACCCATCCGAAATACGCCCGAGGCCCCCGGGACCCCGTCCAACCACACACACAAGTCATATAACCTAACACGGACTCGCTCGAGGTTTCAAAACACATAAAACAACACTAAAATAACGAATCAACCCAAAAATTGAACTTATGAACTTTCAAAACTTCAAATATTAAAACTCGCGTCGAAACCTATCAATTCAACCCGAAACGACGTGAAATTTTGTAGACAAGTCCCAAATGACACAACGGACCTACAACCACTCTCGGAGTTCTATTCCCAGCATGATATAAAAATCTCACCTATCGACCGAAATCGCCGAAATTCTAACTTCCGCCAAAATACCTCAAATCACTCTACGGACTTCCAAAACAAATTCCGGACACGCGCCTAAGTCCAAAATCTTCATACGAAGTTGTTGACATCAACCAAAACTCATTCCGAGGCCGTTTACACAAAAGTCAAACCTCCGGTGAACTTTCATCACTTAAGCTTCTAAAACTAAAATATTTCTCCCAATTCGACTCTGGATTATCCGGTAACTGAATCTAACCACGCACACAGGTCGATATACACAAGGTGAAGCTGTCCAAGACCTTACGCCACCGAACGAAACTTAAATTTCTGAAACGACCGGTCGGGTTGTTACACTGATTTATTCTTGAAGAATTAAGTTTTTCTTCTTGTGTTTTAGTTGATTCCTGTAATCACTCCATGAATGTGGAAACTTTTCAAGCAAAACATTAGCCTGAAGAATCTCACACATCTCCATGCCCTCGTTCAAAACATCAGCAGTTAAGTTCTCATACTCGTGAACCTATTCCATGATCGGCTTATCATCAACCATTTGAAACTTGATCCACTTTCCAACGACATACTTCTTTTTTCCTGCGTCATTAGCACCATATTTTTTCTCCAAACTATCCCATATGACTTTAGCAGATTTATAATTTATAAATAAATCAAATAGAGGGTTAGTCATATGGTTAAGCAGATGCCCTCTCACTGTTTTATTATCATTTTCAAATTTATTCTTAGCAGCATCATCAACAACAATAATATTAGCAACATTAGAACTATCAACAACAATATCAGTAGGAGGATCGTTAAACAAAACATAATCAACTTCTAATTATTCAAAGAAAATTAAAAGTTTCTGGGACCAACGCTTATAATTATTTCCATCTAAAGGCTCAAGTTTTGACAGATCAGGAAATATTTTGTTCAAAGTTGTGGACATTCGTCAATATTATAAATGAAATCGCTTTCAAATTGTAAGAAAAATGAGTAGATAATATTGACTAAGAACAAGAAAGAAAGAAGAACAACTTATCAAAAATACTATGTCGTGGCAAGCCACTGCCTTGAAAGCGATTTCGGCCCGGCTAGGTGCAAATCGTTAAAGTCAGTCGCTCCCCAAGGTTCCACATCACCTCCAAACACGTGCACTCATGGTTGGAAGTTTAGAATTTGCACAAAACAATTGCCCAGAAAGAAGAGAAGTTGAAGGTATTTTCTGTAGCTGTTACAAATATTAAAAATATTGAAGGAAGAAAGTGATGATTAGCAAGATGAATTCTTGGTTAAGAATTGAGTGAGTATGGTGGTTAATCCATAACCTATTTATAGGCAATTAAGGAGGTTGCATGCATGACAAGTGTCGAGAATCTTTTGACACTTGTCCCATTATATTAGTCCACTTGGCTCCAATATTGACAAGTGTATCTTGTCTTCCATGCATGAAGACATATGGTAGACATGCATAGCCATTCAACACTTGGCTTTAAGGCTTCATACAAGAGGCCACTTGAAAATAGATAGGACATTTGGAAAATAAATAAAAAAACTCATGGCTATTGGTTGTAAATGGATTTTCAAAAGAAAATTTTTGACTTTGCATTATGAAATATTCCAACACTCTGGTCATAGATAATTGCAATCGTTATTATATATACTTCTATGAAATTTTGAACACAATTCAAACAAATTAAAATAGGAATTTGTTCTTGAAATCAAACTCATAAAAAAGAAAAACTACTCCTTAAAAATAAAAACGAAAGAACAACATTATTAAAAAAAAACAAATTATAAACGGGGCGGGGCGGTGCAGGTTAAGAATTAAAATATTGTTATGCGGGATGGGGCGGTGCGGGTTAAAGTTTTAGCGGGTTAAGTCTAAACCCGCCCCACCCCATTTCCATCCCTATCGTCGTCATAATGCATAAGATCTATTTAAGGAAAAACGATCCTCACTAGAATTGTTTTATTTCTAGAACTCTGAACTGTAACATTTGATTGAGAGTAAAATGATCTCATTCATTTCATCATTTCTTGGATGGGTGATATCACAACTTGGTCGGATCACTTTCTATCTTCCCATTTAAATACTTTCTATATTCCTTTTCTTTTGAATAATAATACCGTTTTGATGCATAATTTGCAGATATCTTATGTTTGTGTACTACATGTTTTGGAGCCATACATATGATATCCTAATTTTAAAAGTAATGTTACATGCACATGCCAACTTATCATGCCTTTTGAGGGTGAAATATTTTCTCTTTTAATACTTGTTGATGTAGTATTATAAAATTGTCGTCTAAAAAAGTAATTTTAACTCAAAGGAACAAGCTTTAAGTGTTGTAAATTTTACGGAAAATACTTGATCACAAAATTTGTACGGAATTTTTCAAAGCTTGTGTGTCAAAGGCACTGTTCTTAAGGATATTTCACCCGATTAGGGTGTATCCCCCAGAATTCAACAAGCTCTTCTAGTATAAAACTTGGAGCATAAACTAACAAAGATTTATTCAGCCTGGTAGAAAATCGAGCAGAAGAAAGAAGAGTATTTTCTGTATACTTAGTATCTATCTCACCATGAAGAATGTGTGTATATATAGGTGAATGGAATCAAGTGGTTATAATGGGTGAATAATGGTCCAACTGTTACAATATAGAATAATGGCCAATTATTGCATGAAATAATAAAGACACTAAATGTTAATAAAATAAATCTAGACACTTTCACAAAATATGATTTTGGACACTTTCTTTTGAGATACCATCTTCAGTATTTTTTCTAACAATGCTCCACATATCTTACAAGGAATAGAAGGATATAATATTTTGCTGGATTTTCTACATATGAGTACAATGCATCGAATCTGGTGTCTCGTGGATTATGAACCAGACCTAGAAAAATAAGATTAAGCTTACAGAATAATTGGTGAAGTTTAATAATTCTATGAACCAAAAATTCTTTTGCAAGCCCAGAGTCTTATCTATCACACTATACTCGCACAATCTTTGTCGATGTCGTGGTTTTGCTCTAAAAGGTCATGCGCGCGTCTGATTTTCATAAGTGCTCTAGAAATTTTTTTGCCGTAAATTTCATAGGAGCGGCCCCACTCCACACTCATATAGGTCCATCCATCAAGTGCATTCTGCTGAGCAATACACCATTTAAAATTCGGCTATGGATTAAATTAAGAGTTTAATAACTCAGCCTCCCATTCCTTGCAGTCTTTCACTATATATACACACAACGTAAGAAGGGATATAATTTAATAGTGCATATTTGATCAACTAATGACTTGTTATTAGCCCATATGAACCTACTTCATGGGATCTCCAATCACATAGGTTAGGTTACCATCATAGTTGATATAACTCAAATTGACAAAAGTCTTATTCCCCTTGATATTTCGGATATTAATTTTCTTCCCAGAGGTTTAATCACAAGATCGGCCAAATCATCCTTTGACTACACATAATATGTATAAAAAATTATCATCTTTGGCAATTGATATATCACATTATGTCTCTAGAGAATGTATCTATTCTTCGCATTGATAGATTTATTTTCTTATTATGCGTATTGCCCCTTGGCAATCACAATTCATCGACATAATTATTGTCGATTTAACTCATCAAGAGGTTGCTTAATCAACTCCATTTTCAGGAAATTTTAATACCGTAACACCCCACTGAAGGTGATCACACAATCACTAGTGATCTTTTTATTATCTCAATCAAAGATTCAATATCATTATTGCATCCTTCTATTGCAATGAAAAATTCACATAAAAGATACTAACTCACAGTATCTCTCAAGTAAGGCATAAAATCATCTCAAATGAAATAAAATTTATCGTCTGTACAAATGGCTTTTGAAACATCTTTCAACACATAAAAGAATTTATTTTCTTTATGTATCTTCCATAGTCAAGCACCAAAGTAATTTTTTTTTAAATATAGAAGCAAATAGAACTTCTACAAAAATATCTCAAACCAATAAGAAACGGATCATAATTCAACGATTTCTTCATCACCCAAATGACTAAGAGATCCAAAAATGAAATAACTGTTTGAAGCCAAAAATATAATATAATTTTTTTCCATATTTTTCCTTCTTAGGATTATGCTATATAACTCTGGATATCATGGTCCCCCATATTTTCGAAAATTTTAAGTTAAGGAGATAACCTTTACACAACTCATAAAAAGTTCTACTTTATAAATAACAAGCTAATAATACCTTCACCCAAAGATTTTCTTCTATTTAGCTACATTATTAGATTCAAAAGAATATAAAAGTCTTATCTCATGTATTATTTCTGACCACATCACATTATCGTAGTGGTTTACTCACATTAATTATTTTCGTACAAATAAAAATCAAGACCTCATAGTACCTTAGAGTAGGTAATGTGTGACTTATGAATCATTTTAAATAACTTTATTTAGAGAATCAAAATAATATTCTCATGACTCATATAAGATTAGTTATGCCATATTTGAATAAATGTAAGGCAAAAATATTAAGATCTCACAAGATTATGAATAACTACCCATACTATATCATCATCAACAAATATTTTAAGAGTGTAATATTTTAATTAAAAGATGGGTAAATGTTCTTAAAGAAGTAGAATATATCCCGTTGATGTGACACTTAAAAGATTATTTTTTTCTTTATATTTTCTATAGACATCTTAATATCATTTCACTAGATCAACTTAACATTACAAAATTTACCATTTTAGAGACTAATGAAAATAAAAGTACAACATGAGTTTTTCCATCATTTCAAAAAATAAAATTCACAAAACTTAAAAGAATCACTTTTTTCAATATTATATGTATCAATTTGATGCCAAAGTTATGCCTATTATATTCTCACAAGAATAAGCAGAAAATAATAAAAGACTAAGTAGATATTAAACTAATTATGTGTACCTAGTATACGTAAATATTATGCCATACATAAACATATCAAGTGTAGAAGAAATCACCGTCTTTTAAGGTATAGTACCATATTTAGAATTCACTAGAATGCTCATTGACTTGGAGTAATATTTTGTAGCTCACAAAAATAATTTGAACAGAGAGCGGTATTCTCCATAAGATCATTATGCAAAGTTGAAGTACATGTCCCATTTTCAAAAAATAACTTGGACAATGTCAAACTTGATTCTCCATAATAAATAGTGTAAATATCCTTAATATTGTTGTAGATCTTACGAAAAATACTTGATCACGAAACTTGTACGGAATTCTTCAACGCTTGAGGCGTTTCAAAGATACTGTCCTTAAGGATATTTTACCCAATTTGGGTGTATCCCCCAGAATTCAACAAGCTTTTCTAGTATAAAACTTGGAAAATAAACTAACAAAGATTTATTCAGCTTGATAAAAAATCCAGCAGAAGGAAGAAGAGTATTTTCTGTATACTTAGTATCTACCTCACCATGAAAAGTATATGTATATAAAGAATGTGTGTATATATAGGTGAATAAAATCAAGTGGTTATAATGGGGAATAATGATCCAACGGTTACAAATATAAAATAATGGCCCACTATTGCATGAAATAATAAAGACATAAAATATTAATAAAATGAATCTAAACACTTTTACAAAATATGATTTTGAACACTTTCTTTTGAGATACCATATTCAGTATTTTTTCTAACATTAAGTAGGAGTATTAAATTAAACAAAATATCAAAAAGAAATAAAGGGGAGAAGCTAGTACTCCATAAATCTTACTGTATTGGTAAAAAATAGCTTCATACGTGTACAAATTCTGGATGACTCAGCCAGCCAGGTGGACCAAATAAAACATCACACGTGGACGTGGGAATACAAAGAGACACGGGATAAAAGAGGTACGGTCAATACAAAGAATTAGCTGCGGAAAAATCATCAAAGAAGAAGAGACGCGGTCGCAACGAATCCGGATGCAATAATAGGCAGATTCGAAGATCAGCAATCAATGTCTAGTACGTTATGTAACTCCTAAAATAACAGTTACGATTCACCATTGTAATGTCTCATTAATGTAATAATTAGTCATTAAATAGGCTATCATGGCAGAAATTCAAACGTTGTACTAGGAGAATATCCCTATAAAAGGGATAAAAGGGTAACAAACAGGACATCTGAATTTTCGGATACTAAGCTATTTTATTCTTCGCATATTGCTCTCGAAATTATTGCTACCTTATTCTTCATTTTACTAATTCGATTATCAGTAACTCGAATTTATCCTAAATTAAAATTTAATCAAAAGATCTTATTCTTTGGTTAAACACTCACGTGAACCCCAAATCTTGTTGGTATTATGGTATAGGTAGGTGTCCTCAGTTGACTGGACTTGTTTCATGAATCTAAGAAGTAAGAACAACAGGACAGAGGAAATGAATCTGGCACGTGATGACGCACGTTTCTTTTTCAGATTCTTTTGTCATTTCTGCATTTCATTTTTCTTGTCTTTCTGTTCTAGCCTACCAAACGAAGAGTCCCAAACAAACGTGTGATTTTTTTGGACTTAAAGTACAAAATAGGTGAAAAAATAATTGGTGATCATTTTATGTATAGTGCATGAATTGTATGCGCTATATCTTAAAGGCACGTTTGTTTGTTAAGGTATAGTGCATATAATTCATACGCTATACCTAATTTTTCAAATGTCGGTTAAAGTACAACTATAACTCATATAGTGGATGCGTTGTACTTGAAGTTAAAAAGACAGATAAGTATAGCGCATCGCATATATGTGTTATACTTGTATTAAAAACCGGCCAATCCTTCTCCTTCGCAACAGAACCTCAAAAATGCCCACCCCTCCACTATTTTTTAAAGCTTAAAGTTCCATTGAAGCCCACCCGTCCCCAAAAATCGTGTCCCTCATTATTTTAGCAAGCTAATTAACACCCGATCCAAGGCGTTGTAGTGGTTCTCTTTTATTGCTCGTTTCGGTGGTTAAATTTTTAATTTTTCTCAATTCAAAAAATTCTAAAAAGAGGTATTCCAAATCACTTTCGTAGTAAAACTCATGGATATAATGACTAATTAGTTATTTTTACTGTGTTATATGCTTTTTTGTGATCATTTTTTGTATTTATTTTTTATCCGAATTAGTCCCTTTATGTGCAAAAAATTATGAAAATTGTATATTGTTCTTTTGTTGAATAATTAGTGTTATATGTGACTTTAGTGTTGTACATATAATAATATGTGACTTTATTGTTGTTTATTGTCCTTTAGTATTATGTTGTACGTTTTATTGTTATGTAGTGCCCATTAGCCTAGTAAAACTGATAATAAATTTTAGTTGGTGTTGTTTATGGCCATTTAGAGTAGTGTGACTTTAGTGCTCTTTAGGATTCTTTAGTCTAGAATAAAAACTATGTGCCCACATTAGTTAATCTTGTTAGAGTACTCAATTATGGATCAAATGTTAATCAATTATTAAGTATTTATTAAATGTATTACTAGATAACAATCAAATATTAAATATGAATCATAAAATAATTCATTGATAGTACAAAAGAGACGCTGCCGGATTTTTAAGTAAAATATAAAATTAGTAACAAAGTGTTACGAATGAAATAAATTGAATATTATTTAGTGTTAAGTTTGTAGTATTTTTTATATGAATAATTATTAAATATATCTTGATTAGTTATGAAAATTAAATATTTAATTCTTATGACCCAATAATATCTGACGAAAAGATGACAATTCAAACAAACCTACCTAATTTAACCAAAAAATATAAGGACTAACATATAAAATATTAATGTAGAAAATTTTATTAACCTAAGTATTTTTATATGAATAATTATAAAATATCTCTTGATTAGTTATGAAAACTAAATATTTATTTTTGGTATAACCCAAAAATATCTGGGGAAAAAAAAAGATGAGAGTTTAAACAAAACCCTGCCGAATTTTAGCCAAAAAATGTAAGAAACTAACATATAAAATATTAATATAGAAAATTTATCAACCTAAGTAATAATATAGAAAATTTATTGATTAAATATTAATATAAAAAATATCGTAATATATATAAAGATGTTAAACGACTAAAGAAAAAATACTTTAATTAATATTGTTCAATTTGTTGACATCGTCATGGAGCTTTCCATGTGCATCCTGGACCTGGTGTTCGAGAGCTATTGTTGCTCCAGGATGGCCATAGGTCTTCACACAATTAGGATGGACAATTGCTATCCAAGACCTTCTACCCCAAACGTATAGACAATCTTTGGGAGTTCATTAGGGACCACCCACTTCATCCCTGTACAATTAGACGCCTTGAGAGGACAGGGTTTTACCGGATTATATAGACCGGTCGGTTGCAATTTGATTGACCCATTTTCATGGGTATGATAAAGCGGTGGCGACTGGAGACACACACATTTCATCTACCTATCGGTGAGGCTACCATCACACTAGAGGACGTGGAGGTTCTATTCGGGTTGCCCGTTGATGGTATGGTTGTCAGCTACTTGCAGGCTCTTAGGGACTATGCGGGAGAGGGCTATCTACATATGTTATAGAGGATCAACAGTTTCTAGCCCGCGGAGCCGATTGCTTTGGGTGGTGCCAGTCCATTGCAGTTGTTGCCTGTTACGCAGCATCTGGTGGAGCTGCACATGGAGATTACTGATGACTCATCGGTAGAGGCTATCAAGCGGAAGACGAGGGTGTTGCTGCTGATGATGTTTGGTGGTATTTTGTTTTCGAACACTTCGGGAAGCCTAGTTAGCTTGCTATTTCTGCATCATCTGGAGCTGCTAGATGAGTTACCTACTTACAGTTGGGGTGGAGCTGTTCTAGCCTACCTTTATAGGCATTTATGCCGGTCTTCCATGAGTATCGTGAGAGACATCGCCGATTTTATTCCGCTGCGGCAGGTGATAACATTATCAATTCTTTTCATGATTATAATAGAGATAGTACAAAAAGCCTTAAAATTTTACGACCACAATCAATATTAGATTTGGTCCTGGGAGCAGCTCGTGCAGATCCAGTCACCTCTCCCACCGATAGCTCCAGATGCACCACCACCACAGTTTCTACCACTTGCTAGGAGGTGGGTAGATAGGCGAGGACGCGCCCACGAGGTCGATGCTCGACATAATTTCCCTTATTACAGGGATCTGTTGGATTTACTTGAAGACACTCAGGTACATATATGACTAAGTTGTTTGAATGTTTGATCTATCTTAACTTTAATCACGATTCTTGTGTTTAATAAATAGCTCATATGGAGGCCATACAGTGACGAGCTCATCGCTGGATTGCCAGATTATTTCTCCCGCGGTCGAGCTATATGGATGTATACAGCCCCACTTATATGTCTCATTATAGTCGAGCAACATGCCACCGAGCGAGTTCTTCGACAGTTTGGTCGACGTTAGCTTATACCTATTCCGCCCAGTTGACATTCCACACATTATGAGCGGGATGATTGTTACAAGGTCGACCAGACATACTTGGCCTGGCTAGAGGCCTAGATAGAGGATTGGGATCAGAGATACGACTTGATTCTGCCATACCCTCCACATGACCGTTTTATGAGGAGGATGAGTACATGGGTTGGTATCGCCGTGTTACTCGCTTCTGATCGGGAATCCCGTTCATCGCGGTGATGGTCGGTACATTTCATACGGTGGGAGGCATGAGGCATTAGTATGTTATTTGATATACTTACTTATCATGTTACATTACTTTAACATTATTCCTTAATTAATATGTTATGGGTTATGCAGGCTATTGGCTTATACCGGTTCAACCAGTTGAGCCTGGAGATGCTATAACATGCAGGCAACGGAGCAGCAGCTGTGCACGGGTTTGGTCGTCTGGTTGTTGATCTTGCTGGTGAAACATTGAGACGTACTCGAGAGGATACGCGGTTAGGTTACGAGGCAGTTAGATTACGAGGCTGCGTATGTGCTGCCTGAGGAGTACCATCATGGGCCTCATGTGTCCCCACGTGGTAGACGTGACATGCGTGACCAGAGAGGAAGGTGTGGCCCATGTAGTCGTGGTTGTCGGTGATGACGGGGTCCCCGGCAAGGGGGAATTGATGCACCCGCGGAGGATATTAGAGATGATCAGCTGGGTGACTTCCCTGAGCCACACAATGCTCGTTATGATATATCGTCATACAACCTTCAGCTGTCACCAAGGACTGCACAGTTGACCCCGTCAGCTCCAGTGTTGATTGTGGGCACCGCCATTAGATATCCTATGCCTTAGTGGACTCGCCCTTATTTGGAATTATTTGACTCATGTTAGTTTCTTGTTGTTGGACGGTACACTTTGGGGCCATTGTTACATATTATTTTCTTCCCTATTGAGCTTTTCTTGTTATGCCTAGCATTCTTTATTATGGTTATTCCTTGTGAACTAGTTCTACGATTTCTTGTGATCGAAGGTTCTTGACTTGATTTGCTTACCGTACTTTGTATTATTGTCATTTTTGTTGTTGTACTTGTTGTGGTGATGCACGAAGTTTTTGCCGTGCGGTTGTGGTTATTGTGATGCGCGAGATTTCTGCCGTGCGATTGTTGATATGGGGTTGCACGGGGTCTCTGTCGTGTTGTTGTTACTATTGATATTTGCACATGCGGCAAGACAAGGAGGGATATATATATATATATATATATAAGTTGCACATGTGGGGAGACAAGGTGGGAACATTGATATGCACGTGTGGCAAGACAACGCGAGCACTTACTTTACTATTGCGCACGTGGCGAGACAAGGTGGGCTGTGTCAGGGATTGTTTTGTGATGACTTGTGATAGCCTGGGGCATTCTTGTTGTTGATATTCTTGTAGTGGTATGCGTACCTTTGTGAGCCTTATCTTGTGATAGCCTGGGGGCATTCTAGGTTAGAATGACTATATTTGGCATGTGAGTCGTCCATGCAGTGATTAGCTGAAATGAGGGCACATGATGCCAGGAGTTAGGGTTCAGGTATTGGGACCCATGAGTTGTGATTAGCCCTAGGTTCGGTACCTCGTGGAGTTTATTGACTAAAACCTGATGTGAAAATAGTCTTCGTGGTTGAGTAGTTACTTGAATATCTGTGATTTCGGATTTAGGTTGTGTATCCGTTCATCCTTCTGTGTCATTATTTTGGTATTCCGCTGATTCTTGTTGTTTGCCTTTCTTATTGCAATTACTGTATTGTCAGCCACATCGTGTAGTCTTATGTAGATATCATACTTTGTTGTTTATATACTAATTTTTTTGTTCAGGTTATTTTGTCTAGTGGGTGTCTTGACTGTTCCTCGTACCGTTGTGGTTAATCTTGATACTTGATGGGTACCGTTGTGGTGTACTCATACTACACTTCTGTACAATTTTGTGCAGATCCGGGTATTGCGAAGCCAGTTGATCAGTAGCTACCAGAGCAGATTGTTGCTTTGGATACTCAAGGTAAACCTGCTGCTGTGTTCGCAGGCTTCAAAGTTGCCTTACTATTTTGTTTTCATACTGTTTTTACCTATTTCCAAACAGTTGTGTTTAGAAGTTGTAGTAAACTTTATAGAGCTTATAACTTGTACTACCGATTTTGAGAAATTGTAAATTATATAGAAAATTTCATTTCAGAAATTATTAGATGTTACCTCATTATTGTTATTATTAAGAAGATGTTAGGCTTACCTAGTCCTTAAGACTAGGTGCCATCACAATACTGTATTGGTAAAAAAGAGCTTCACACGTGTAATAAGACTTGATGACTCAGCCAGTTACGTGGAGAAACATGACAACTGGATAGGCTTCTATAAAAGAGGTACGGGCCAAAGAGGCACGACACAATATACCTACAGGGTAATCAGCTACGGGAAACTCAACCTGATTGAAACAAGGAAGAGACACGGTCAGAATGAATCCGGACAAAGCTACGGGCAGATTTAGAGATCTTCAATTAATGATTCACACGTTACACAACCTTCACACAGCAATTATGGTTATTCTTTGTAACGTTACATTAATGTAATAATTAGTCATTAATGAGCGATCATTGCAAGAGGTAAACGTTATATTAAGGAATTCCCTATATAAGGGAATAAGATATAACTTGTAAGGGGCATCCGCACTGCGAACATAATACACTTTACTTTACCGTGCATCTTATTATTGTCCATTTACTTACTCATTCATAATTATCATTATTTCCTTGATTATCATAAACCCGTGTTCATCCTAAAAATAGCTTTGATCAAAGGATCTAATTCTTTGGTTAAAAAAATTGGTTCCGTTACCGGGAATCTGATAATCTTCGTTTACTTTCAAGCAATATCCTCTGAACTATGTCGAACCCTAACGACAATAACCAACAAAGGGATGGAACTCCACCACCCGTTGGAACCCCTCGAGGTTCAAGGGAGCAATCCCCAGAAAGATCCAATAACAACAACAATGATAATGATCAAACGGTAGAACAAGATCAGGTGAAGCAAATGATTGCAGAGTACGTGAGCCAGGCTTTGCAAGAATTCGCAAGGGGATTACCAGCGGCATCACCTGCATCACTGACACCACCTCCCAATAATACCATCACCGTGGAAAATACCCAATTTGGGTTGGTAAACTCAGCAAGGGAAGATACACCTAATGAATCTCTCGAAACAAGACCAGGTATGACTAATAACTCTGAACTACAAAATTTATTACTAACCTTGCAGAAACAGGTGAAGGAACAAAACGACCGAATCGAGCAAATTCCTGGAGTACCACCTGTTATCAAAGGCATTGACGTTGATAGATATTATCAACAACCTTGGAAACCAAGTGCGGCACCCTTGCCTATACCCAATAAATTCAAAATGCCTGATGTTCCCAAGTATGACGGAACAACCGACCCACGCGACCACGTGACTGCTTTTACCACCGGAGTGAAAGGCAACGACTTAACAAAACAAGAAATTGAGTCGGTCTTAGTCAAGAAATTTGGAGAAACACTTACCAAAGGAGCATTAACATGGTATTCTCTTCTCCCTGAAAACTCTATTGATTCTTTTGCTGAGTTTGCAGATTCTTTCATAAAAGCACACTCCGGTGCGCAAAAAGTTGAGAAAAGAATGGAGGAAATATTTAAAATAAAGCAAGGAGACATGGAACTACTCCGTCAATTTGTAGACAGGTTCCAGCGAGAAAGAATGCAACTACCAAGGGTGACTGATAATTGGACAGCCATGGCATTTGCAAGCAATCTAAATGACAAAAGCTCATAAGCCACGAGAAGACTCAAGGAAAGCTTGAGAGAATTCCCAGCTACGACATGGAATGATGTCTATAACAGGTATAGCACCAAACTTCGTATAGAAGAAAATACTATTGCACGTTCAAAAGACGACAATCATATCAGTTCTAGACATTCCGAGTCAGACAGGAGATCAGGTAAAAATAGGTATGACCTTATATGGGACCCTCGGGACGAGAAATTCATCCCAGGTTCAAAAACACTCGATTAGAATATAGACGATCAAGAAGAGATGCGGGTTCATCCTCATCAAGATCCAGAAAGGATCGAGATGAACGAACTAGAGGTAATGCACGAATTGGAGATCACACCTTCAATGTAAGTACTTCCGCACTGGTTTCAGTACTAAGGAATATGGGTGATAAGATTCGATGGCCCAAAGAAATGCGGTCAAACCCAAATAAAAGGAACCCAGATTTCTGGTTAGAGTTCCATAATGATCATGGACACAGAACTGCAGATTGCAGATTTTTACAAAGTGAAATAGAACAATTATTGAAACAGGGCTACTTAACAGAATTGTTTAGTGAAAAAGGTAAACATGCATACATGAAGAACAGGCAGGAGCCCCCGAAACCTCCATCTCCAAAAAGAACTGTCAACGTAATACACGGAGGTGAAGAAGTAAACGAAGTGGTTTGCAAAGTAGCCACGAAGTTCACAATTACACACGGAAAGCGGGTCCGAGAAAATCCGGATGCAGACAATATAGCCTTTGATGATGCAGATACCGGCGGACTAATGTTTCCCCACAACGATGCTCTGGTAATATCCTTACTCATTCATGACACTAATGTTAAAAGAGTGTTGATTGATCCAGGTAGTTCAGTCAACATCATTTTTCTAAGAGTCGTGGAAGAAATGCTCTTGGGAAATCAGGTGATCCCAAAGGCACGAGCCATATCAGGATTTGACAACTCTACGGTTATAACCAAAGGAGAAATTGAACTTAGCACTTATGCTGAGGGAGTAATCAAAAACACCAGATTCCAAGTCATCGATACTGACATGGCTTATAACTTAATCATGGGAAGGCCATGGATCCACGACATGAAAGCGGTACCATCTACCTTACATCAGGTAATT
Organism: Nicotiana undulata; assembly: GCA_005239495.1. Lineage (NCBI taxonomy): Eukaryota > Viridiplantae > Streptophyta > Magnoliopsida > Solanales > Solanaceae > Nicotiana > Nicotiana undulata. The sequence continues at coordinate 24,718 of ML251901.1, forward strand.
AAATTCCCTTATGAATGGGGAATCCAACAGATTAAAGGTGATCAACAGACCTCTAGAAATATAAATTCGATGGTGCACTATAACAAAAACGTAGAGACGAAAGAATCAAAAGATAGAGAAATCTCAAAGGTAGAAGTTGCCGACAAAACAGGTATGGAAGCAATTACTGATCAAACAGGTATGGAAGAAGTTATTGTCCAAACATGTACGGAAGAAGATAGTCACGAGAAGGTGAACCAAGTCACCACGGAAGATGCATTAAACCACACAGACGTAGATTCCAGACCGGACGTCATTCAAGAACCGGAGGAAGATGAGCACATAAAAACAACCGAAGTTGTTCCATTGGTTGAACAAAAACCTGAACAGAAAGTGCATATAGGCACGAGGCTGAGTCCCGGTCGAAGAGGTAAGTTAATCGATTATTTAAAGGCTAACGCAGACTGCTTTGCGTGGCCCCATTCAGATATGACAGGTATCCCACCAGAAGTGATGACTCATACACTAAATGAAGATACATCCTTCGTACATGTTAAGCATAAGAAAAGAAAGCAAGGGCCATTCAAGAACCAAGTGATTGATGAAGAGGTACAAAAACTATTGAAAATTGGTTCAATACGTGAGGTAACATATCCTAACTGGTTAGCTAACACTGTGGTAGTGCCTAAAAAGAATGGAAAATGGAGAGTATGCATAAATTACACTGATTTAAATAAAGCATGCCCCAAAGATTCATTCCAATTACCACATATAGATCAAATGATTGATTCCACCGCAGGACATGAATTGTTAAGCTTTCTAGATGCGTATTCTGGTTATAATCAAATTAAGATGGATCCCTCAGATGAGGAAAAAACTTCCTTTATTACAAACAGGGGGACTTATTGTTACAAAGTCGTGCCTTTTGGCTTGAAAAATACGGGAGCCACGTACCAAAGGCTAGTGACCAAGATGCTCCAGAAACATCTGGGAAGACAATGGAAGTTTACATCGATGACATGCTGGTAAAATCAACACATGCGGAAAACCATTTCCAGCACTTGTCTATTACCTTTGAAATTTTACGCAGGTATAATGTGAAATTAAATCCAGAAAAATGCGCTTTTGGCGTAGAATCAGGTAAATTTTTGGGTTTCCTTGTATCAAATAGAGGAATAGAAGTAAACCCTGCTCAAATCAAAGTTATAGAAGAAATATCTTATATACTTACGAACAAAAAAGAAGTTCAAAGACTAACGGGAAGAATTGCATCCTTAGGAAGATTTATTTCCAGATCTTCCGAGAAAGGTTTTAAATTCTTTTCAGTTCTCAAGAAGCAAAATCAGTTTGAATGAACTGAAGAATGTCAACAGGCTCTCAAAGACCTGAAGGATTATCTATCAAAAACCCCATTGCTATAAAAGCCAAAGGAGGTAGAGAGGCTATACATCTACCTTGTCGTCGCAGAAATCGCCGTAAGTGCAGTATTGGTAAGGGAAGATAAAGGTAAACAATCTCCTATTTATTATGTAAGCAAAGCATTACTAGATGCTGAAACTAGATACCCACATCTAGAAAAGCTAGCCTTAGCTCTAATCATGGCATCTAGAAAATTGAGGCCATATTTTCACTGTCATCCCATCACAGTTGTGACCTCGTATCCATTAAGAAATATACTGCATAAACAAGAACTATCAGGAAGATTGGCTAAATGGGCCATATAATTAAGTGAGTATGACATAATATATCAGCCTAGGACTGCAATAAAGTCTCAAATTTTAGTTGATATTATCGCTGATTTTAGTAATAGCATTGTCCCTGAAGTGGAGAAAGAGTTACAACTCTTTAATGGTGCTAATTCGGGTCTATGGACCCTATTTACCGATGGCTCTTCTAGTGTAAAAGATGTCGTCTTAGGCATAGTCTTAATATCACCCACGGGTGAAAAGACACAACAAGCAATCAAATGTTATCCTATAACTAACAATGAAGCAGAGTACGAAGCTGTCATTGCAGAGCTAGAAATGGCACGAGAACTCTCAATCGAGCAAATCGTAATCAAAAGTTACTCCCAGCTGGTAGTAAATCATATGCAGGCGACTTACATCGCTCGGGAGACTCGGATGCAACAGTATCTAGAAAAGGCACGAGATCTCGTAAGACAATTCAGAACGTGGAAGGTTATACAAATACCTAGAGAAGAAAATGCAGAAGCAGACGCATTGGCTAACCTCGCAGCAGTCACGGAAGTGACGAACAAAGACAATGCAATTGTTGTTCATCTATTTCATTCAACAATCGACCAGGACAAAAATGAGGTAACTTTCAACAATTTAACCTGGGATTGGAGAAACGAAATTTTAAATTTTTTGCAGAATGGCACTGTACCTGAAGACAAAAAAATAGCTCAAACACTTCGTCGAAAAGCTGCACGGTAATGCCTCATTCGTAATTCTTTATATCGCAAGATGTTCAGAGGTCCTCTAGAAAAGTGCCTCGGACCTAACCAAACGGAGTTCGTGATGAAAGAAGTCCACAAAGGACACTGTGGAAATCATTCAGGGGAGAGATCCTTGGTCAAAACCCTAATCAGAGCTGGGTACTATTAGCCTAAGATGGAAGAAGAAGCTGAGAACTTCATATCCAAATGCAATAAATGCCAACGATTCGCTAATAACATGCATCGGCCAGCGGAACTATTGCACCCAATAATATCACCATGGTCGTTCATGAAGTGGGGTATGGATATAGTGGGACCTCTTCCCGCAGCTAAAGGAAAGGTACGGTGCCTACTCGTGCTAACTAACTATTTTACGAAATGGGTAGAGGCAGAAGCTTTCAAACAAGATCAAGAAAAAGAAGTTAAAAGCTTCTTATGGCGGAATATAATATGCCGCTTTGGAATACCTAAGGAGATCGTGTGTGATAATGGCCCACAATTCATAGGCTTGCAAATCACAGAATTCTTCGAAAGTTTGCAAATTAAACGGATTTCTTCAACACCGTATCACCCCGTGGCTAATGGTCAAGCTGAGTCGACGTATAAAGTCATCATCAACAACCTGAAGAAACGGCTAGAGGAAGACAAGGGAAATTGGCCCGATGAGTTACCAGCAGTACTATGGGCTTACAGAACAACTTCAAAAACAGCCACGGGAGAAACTTTGTTCGCAATTGTCTAAAGCCTTAATACCGGTAGAGATTGGAGAACCAAGCATAAGGTTTACAACATCCACGGAGGATGAAAACAACGACGAGTTGGGAATTAATCTGCACTTGCACGAACAAAGAAGAGAAGCCGCGCTAATACGAATGGCAACTCAAAAACAAGTCATAGAGCGTTATTACAACCAAAAAGCTCACTCAGATACTTCAAGATTGGGGACTTCGTTCTCAAAAAAGTCTTTCAATCAACAAAAGAAGCTGGTGCAGGAAAGTTAAGTCCAAACTGGGAAGGACCATACAAAATCCGAGGCATAGCTGGAAAGGGTGCCTACGAATTGGAAGCTATGGACGGAAGGATCCTACCAACAAGATGGAATGACATCCATTTGAAGAAGTATTACTTCTAAGGAAAAGGAATACCCCCCGGTCAAGTATCGCATGTTCGATTTTATTTTTGTACAATTAAAATTTTACTAACAGTTTTAGATGATAGGCTAAAAGCTAACCCATCACCAGATGATGACATTAGATCTGCAAAGACACGAGGAAGTAACTGAATTTTCGGTCTAGGGTTACACTTTCTGATGGACGTTTTAAAGGGTTAAGCATTCATCATCTAAAACCTATATACCTTCGAGTCCCGTATGTTTTTCCTTTTTAGGAAAAGGACCACAAAGAAGGAATAGTCAAGTGCTCGAGATTTCATTCTTCAAAGCTCAAACACTTGGGGGACTATATAGTATGGAAGGCAAAGACGAAGCGAAGAAGACTATCAAAAAGTCAAAGCTCGAGCTTGAAGATCTATCTACCCAACAAGTCAAGTGATACGAGCAAAATCGAAAGAGCCAAAGACTCAAAACACAAAGCCTGATCCAAAAACCTTTGAACAATGTTCATAGATATAAAACAAATGTTCAGGTTAAAAGGCAAAATATTAGTTACGAGGAAGGAAGACACATCTTTGTACTTATTCAAAAAGAAAATTGTTTTAACTAAAAACAGTTACGAAATCTTTGTACTCATATAGAAAACTGTTATCAAATAAAATAGTTACGGATGAAAGATCAAAATCCTTGTACTTATTCGAAAAACTGTTATCAAATAAAGCAGTTACGGATGAAAAAAGCATTTCCCTCATGATTATTAAAATCTATTATCAACAAAAACAGCTACGGGTAAAGACCCCTACTTTTATAAAAACTGTTACAAACGAAAAATAGTTACTCTCTTGTATTAACTCGAAAAAACTGTTACATAAGAAAAACAGTTAAGAAATACAAGTGTATATCAAACCTGTTAAAAGAAAACAGTTGCAACATGAGTTTTAGACGATAATCAAACACATGTAAAATGTTATGAAAGTTCAAACAAAAACTTTCTTCAAAAACATTCTTAAACATGTGAAAAATTCCTATCTCTCTATTGCATTATTACACCATTATGAAGTTGAGACGTCTTCTTCATTAAGTGTCGATCAAAAAAGAAGGGCCCTCTTTCACAAAATCGTACCTACTACGAAAAGGTGCGGATAATTTAAAGCATTTTATATGCAAAACTCAGAGGTAAAACTAAAACCTCGAAAATAAAGCATGCAAAAGACTTAAAGAGTGAAACAGAAACTCAATGGAAAACAAAAGTCATATTTGCATTAATATATTAAAACGGCTAAGTAGAAACTAAGTATTAACTTATACTTAACCGTATATTTAGTTTTTACATTAAGGTTCCCCTAAGTTGTCAGTTGGGGACTTTAATAGATCCAAATTTACCCCCGATGGGACTGGGGGTAACCACCAATTGAGACAAAGAAAAAAAAGGAGGAACCAAACTTTTTAAACTTCATCAGGAAGGGGGTTGACTTCTTCACTAGCGGAGGGAGCAGGAGCAGCTTGGGACGAGGAGACTTGAACAGCAGGAGCCTCACCTTCAGGTGAAGAGAGATTCTGACCTTGTTGAGCCTTCTCCATGGATTCCTTGATTTTTGCAATTTCAGCATTAAGGTCGAAATCCTCTCGACTCATTTTAGTCAATGTGTCGAGGCGAGAGTTCATGTACGCCCAACTAACATTGACAGTTGCCGAGTCTTCAAGAGCTTCGTAATCCTTCTCCCATATCATAACCTCAGCTCTTATCCCGCCCCTCTCAGCCACAACAGCATCATTGGAGGCCCTTAAAGGTGCGATAGACCTTTCCAGGGATTGAATTTTATCTAAGGAATTGCGGAGATCCTCCTGGGTCTGGGTAAGTGAATGCACAAGCTCACCTGAATACTCCTCCTTTTGGTCCAGTAAGGCCTTCAAACTCCTAACTTCTTCTGAGGCACGAGACAACTACTCAGCAAATGAGGACTCAAGGATGTTCTTATCTTTGCCCGCTTGATTAGAAGAAGCCTTCTCCACTGCCAACTCTGCCGCCATGACTCTCACCTGCTGCTCCAAGGTACATTTTTCTTCTTCTAAGGCCTCCATGTCGAGCCTTAAGATTTCATACTATCCCTTCCAGTTATCTGCTTCATCATGCCACTCTTTCACTTCCTGCTCCGTGTTAGAAACCCTCTTCATAAGCTCCGTGCCTATAAGATTGATCTACAAAAAGAAAACCAATTAGATATGGTAAATACATGTACAAGAATGAAATGCAAGAAAATGCACTCTACCTTTAAAGAAGTATGCACGATCTCATTAGCCCATGTAAGGGAACTATGGCTATCTAGCTTGGCTCTCTCAGTCGGGCCTATCAATGGTTTCAGCCACACATCAGGCTGGCCAGACTTTTTAAAGAGACTCCCATCAGCTGGAACTTCTACCAGCACCTGCCTCTTCTCCCTGCTGGAAGACCCTACTTCTCTAATAGAAGGCACGGAAGCAGGTAAAGATGTAGGAGCCATGGGCAAGAAAACCTAAGGAGCCGAAAAAGCCACGGGAGCAAGAGCAGTAATAGGAGAAGGAATAGCCACGGAAGTAGGAGAAGTAACTGGAGCAGTAGAGGGGATTTCTCTAAAATAAGGGGGGAAAAACAGCCAAGGGAGCTTTATCACCTACGGGACCAAAACCTTCACGGAACAAATGATCAACAGAATCACGCACGGGAGAGGGGGTAGCATCCTCTAAGGTAGAAAGTCCAACTTCAGGCACGGAAGGCGCAACCACAGGTGTAGACTCTTCGTCTAAGATCACCATCCTTCTGCGCGACCTATGGACCAAAGTGCCCTCCTCTTCCTCTTCTTCTTCTGAGGTCCTTGACCCACCAACCTTTCTCTTCGAAGAAGAAGAGCCTGAAATGATTTCCTTGGCCTGAGCCAGGGACAATTTGGGAACAGATGCAGCAGACGCCCCACGAGCGGGAAACCCTGTCAAAAGAAAAAGGATAAAATAATAGAAAAGACGCTCGAGCAAGGAAAGAAGCAGAAATAAAAGCTTCACTTACCATGAGTTTTCACTTTCCAACCGTACTTCCCGGAGAAGTACTTCCAAGACCTTTCTTCAGACGGAGTAATTGACAAAAGTTTTTATACCCAATCACGAATACCGGAGACATTCTCGACAATACCCATGATTGCTGCAAAAAGAAGAAACAACTACGGTGTTAATAAAACATCTAAAGCAAAAAAGCAAGGAATGTGAGCTAAAATGTACTCACGTGCATGATTCCACTTCTCAGGAAAGGGAAGATTTTCTTCACCTACTAAACCAGCAGTAGGCACAACAATGAACCGAAGGTACCAACCTCTATCCTTATCATCGTCAGGAGTTACCAACACTCTTTTACTCCTGGCAGCCAGAGTAAAAATCCCTTGACGAAACAATATCGGGGAATAAAGGTGAATAATATGATTAAAGGTGAAGGGGACCAAAGCTAAAGTACCTAAACATCTGAGACATGCAACAACTCGCCATACAATAGGACCGACTTGTCCCAAGCAAATTTCGAAAAAACGACAAAACTCGATGATAACTGGATCGGTGGGAGGTCTAAACCCTAAGGTAATAGGGTAGGTATACACAAAATAATACCCCATCTTGTAAGACGTTATTATTTGGTTTCCATTTGGAACTATGACAGGAAAATCGGACTTCCAAAAACAGTCCCTGCGAACAAGAGGAATTAAACCTTCGGTGATCAGGGTAGGGTACCTATCAGCACTATCAAGAGATGACAAATGATCTCTAAGGGACTGATTATCCCTAGAGAAGGTAAACTCATTAGGTATGATTTCATTGACTCGGGGTTCGCGTAAAGGTTCGTGATGTTCTCTACCTCAAGACGAAGATCTGGAAGCCCTAGCTCTTGGAGAAGTTAAAGACCTAGAAGAAGGAGGGGAAGTAATATGGGAAGAAGAAGAACCCTTTGAAGAAGTAGAACTTAAACTCCTCAACCTACCACCTCTCCGGCTCCGCGTTGGAACAGAAGAGGGAGTCAAATCCTCAACGTTTATCACTCCCTTAGGCTGGTTCGAAGAAGACATATTTACAAAGACAAAGAAAAAAGTTCTTTACAAATAAAGAAGGAAAGTTAGAAGTTTTTCGTGAAGGTAAATAAAAGGGGTATTTATACTCGAAGACAACCGTCAAAAATGAAAAAAAATAATGATGTGAAAGTCATAATTGAAGGTGTCACTTCGTGACTGATGCAGCCGCAAAAATCCTTAAAAGGCGCCGAGTAATTGCAGAACCAACCCGGAGGTGACACGTGGCTTGAGCATTAAATGAAAGTGACAAGCGATGCCTGCATTCAGAGAAGGATGCAATGTTTCGAGTGAAGCGGCGGCAAAATATTCCCGCCATAAATGCATATCCACTTCCCAAATATTAATCGATAAATAAATGGTAAGTGGGAGGACTATCTGTATTGGTAAAAAAGAGCTTCACACGTGTAATAAGACTTGATGACTCAGCCAGTTATGTGGAGTAATGAAAATATGACAACTGGACAGGCTTCTATAAAAGAGGTACGGGCTAAAGAGGCACGACACAATATACCTACAGCGTAATCAGCTACGGGAAACTCAACTTGATTGAAACAAGAAAGAGACACGGTCAGAATGAATCCGGACAGAGCTACGGGCAGATTCAAAGATCTTCTATTAATGATCTACACGTTACATAACCTTCACGCAACAGCTACGGTTATTCTTTGTAACGTTACATTAATGTAATAATTAGTCATTAATGAACGATCATTGCAAGAGGTAGACGTTATATTAAGGAATTCCCTATATAAGGGAATAAGATATAACTTGTAAGGGGCATCCGCACTGCAAACATAATACACTTTACTTTATCGTGCATCTTATTATTGTCCATTTACTTACTCATTCGTAATTATCATTATTTCCTTGATTATCAGAAACTCGTGTTCATCCTAAAAATAGTTTTGGTCAAAGGATCTAATTCTTTGGTTAAACAAATACCCAACGGAGGGTAAATTGAGCTGTGACAATGTCGTAATACTCGAACTTAAAATAATAATGCAAAATGCATGGGGTTTTTATAGGCAAATATGGGTGATTTTAAGTTACATAACACATATTGTTGATGCGTTATGTTTCGCGTGCTAATGATTCTTTACTTTACAAATCAGTGCAGCTTTTTTAGGTCCACAGCCTTTTCAGGTCGACATGCAATACACATAATGCATATTGTTGATGCACTATGTTTCATGTGCTAACGATTCTTTACAATACAAGTCGATGCAACTTTTTTAGGTCGATAGGATAATACACATAACGCATATTATTGATGCGCTATGTTTCACCTAATCAATTCCATTCGCCTCCTGAATTACACTCTTGATGCAGAAAAAGTTAAGTAAACAAATATTTCATAATGAGTAAAGAAAAATAAAAAGATGTAGAAGACTGAATTTTCCAGAATGGATTTTTGAAGAAAGAATGAAGCTCCTTAAAAAAGCAAAAAAGCAGTGTGTGTGGGGGGGGGGGGGGCANGTACAATAATTGGAGTGTATAGTGCATTAATTAAACGCGCTATTTATATAGAGAAGTAAAGCTATGCGCTATACCCACCAATTATTGTCGATCAGTCAATTAAGAAGTATAGCGCATGGATTGCATGCGCTATAGAAAAATGGTCACCGGTTGACTTTTTCCACCTATTTTTGTGCTTTGAGTCCAAAAAAATCACACGTTGGTTTTGGACTCATTAAACGAACTTTTAATATTCTAAAGAAAATAATCTAAAATTTATTTTATCTTTAGTTTTTTTTTTAAAACAATATATTACAACAACAAACAATAACAAATCTTGTGTAATCTCATAAGTGGGATCTGGTGAGGGTATTGGGTAGACAAACCATATGTTTACCTTGTGAAGATAGAGATATTATTTCTGATTAGACCCTCGGCTCAAGGACAACAAAATCACAACAAAGTTGAAACGAAATACGATATTGAAAAAGTGGGAAATAAATATATTTAAAATCGTATTTTTTTAAACTTCGGGGTGTGTTTGCTATGAAGGAAAATATTTTCCGGAAAATATTTTTCAATTTTTCCATGTTTGGTTGGCTTAAATGATTTGAAAAATATTTTTCTCATGAACTCATTTGAAAATGTTTTCCCTGTCAAGAGAAGGGAAAATATTTTTCAAAACTCCTTCTCCACCTTCCACACCTCTATTCCCCATCCCACCAACCCCCCACCAACACACCCCATACCCCCACACTCACCCACTCAACC
>ML251907.1:0-18258 GCA_005239495.1 Nicotiana undulata
ATCTTTTAGATCTAAAACTCTATCACTACTAAACGAAACTCTAATATTTCCTAAAGCTAAAGTTGGTGCTGGCTCGCCATTGGCTTGAAAAATGCAAACTTCATTCTCACTTAGTCGTCGCATTTCCTGAAACCCCTGCAAAGTAGTGCAGATATGATTAGTGGCTCCCGAATCTACACACCAAAACATGGTAGAAACAGCCGCTAAACAAGTTTCAACGACATTTAAATTTGAATTACCTTGCTTATTCAACTTTGCCAGATAGGCAGGGCATTGCTTCTTGTGATGCCCAGGTTGCTTGCAATGATAGCACTTGCCTTTGGGCTTTTTTCACACCAGCCGCACCATCAGGTGCCAAAACCTTTGGGCCTTCTTCTTTTTCTTATTGCCTTTCGACTTAGAAACTGAAGCTTTCTCAACATTGAGTGCCACAACTGGAGCTTGTTGTTTGATAATAGATTCTGCCGCTTGCAGCTCATTCAATAATTTCGCTAGTGACAAATCCATTTTGTTCATATTATAGTTCAAGCGAAATTATTAAAAACTGTCAGGCAGAGTCTGTAGGACCATCTCAACTTGAGATTCCTTATCAATCAAGGCTCCAAGGACCTCTAGTTCATTTAGAAGACTCATCATCTTCAGAACATGGTCCCTGACCAATGATCCTTCAGCCATCTTGGTGTTCAAAAGGGCTTTCATGGCAGTCTGCTTTGCTGCACGATTTTGCTCAAGCATGTCGTAAGCAGACCTCATAGACTGATGCTGATGTTGCAAAACATTCGCCATAGAGGCAAGAATGTAACATCGTGCCATCTCATCAGCCTTAACCCATTTGTCATAGGCCTTAACTTGATCATCAGAGCATTTTCAGGTTTTTCTGGGAACTACTCAGTGATTACAAATTTATAACCTTCAGCAGTTAGGACAATATCAAGGTTTCTTTTCCAGTCAACATAATTCGGTCCTTCTAACTTGTTTTGGTTCAGAATTGAGGTAAGCGGGTTGAATGAAGACATGGTTAATCTGAGGGATATTTACATTAAATCGATCATTAGTTATGTATTTAGAATAATTAAATTCAAAAATAGCACATTACACATATAACCATGCTCATTGAACAGTTAGATTCGTTAGGGAAACTTAACTATTCATGCAAAATATATGAGTGATGTAAGATATTAACCCCATAAATTTAAACAGGACCAACTCAGATGGAGAGTAAACTGTTAATTTAAGATAGGTAAATATCACTTTTATAAACTCTAGTTTCATTGAATCAACATGTAACTCAGTTGGAGAGTTAATACAAGTAATCAAATAACTAGAGGCAAAACTACAGTAATCATCTATAATGAATTTATCCGATGGGGAAGAAGACCCATGTCAACATATAAATTCATTATATAACTGTAAAACATGATTGTAAACAATGGGAATCGAACCCTACCATCACAGATTTCTTTTAAAATTTCTTTTTACTAAAAGAAATTTCCAGAAGATATAAAATTAGCCAAAAACCTAAACGACCCCGAATGCCCAAAAAATGACTTACATCATCAGCAAAGCTAATGGGTTGTTTAAGTTGGGCCGTTTCCGATGAACCTACAAAATTTGGGGTCAATCGGAGTTCGACAGAATTTCAGAATTCTAAAAGCATGACCTATTCGAGAATTCTGTTTTTGGTGGTTTTGAGTGTTTTTATTATTTTTAATTATTCAAATCACATAATATACTCTTGTATGTTAAAACATGATTTCAGAACTCAAAATAATAATAAAAACATGTTCAGACATAATTGTAAAAAAAAAACAGTATGTTTTTCACTGTTAAAAGAAAACGCCACTGTTCATAATTCTGTATATTAATCCATAATTACAGAACAAATATCATACAAAATAGTTAAATTTTTATTAATATAACACTCTCTGATTATGGACAAAACGTTACTCAAACAGATTTAATTCACTGTTTATGCATATATGTATTAACCCATAATTACAGAATTAATAGCATTCAAGAAACAATCATGTTTTTATAATAAAATAAATTGATATTCATAAAAAATATAATTAAACAGACTGTCATTAAATATAACACCACTGTTTATGATGTGTATATTAATTCATAATTTCAGAATTAAGATACTAATAAAAAAAATGTTTTTGAGATAGAATAATCATACCAAACATGTATCATAGATCAACAGGTTTTAATATTACTCTATTCATGCTGTATTACATTATCTAGTTAGATGTAAGACGGCGTCTGATACCAATTGTTAGAACATGCGCAGCGGAAGCAAGCAAAACCAACCAGGCATCTAATACATGTAAACTAGACAATGCTATAATCACAAGATTAGAAGCACTAACCTCTTGAGATCGCTGCACAAAGCTTCCAAACAAAAAGAATCCAGGGCTGCAGTCTTCTGCTATATGCCTAATAAAACCTTGGACGTTTTTGCTTTTGGGTGGGCAAAAACAATACAACTCTGAAAGTGAGTAATTAGGTGAAATTTGTCCTCCTTAAGTAGAATTATTTTTGGCCGAAAATTATCTTCAAAAAACGTGAAGGATTCTACTTGCACAAGTAGAATCCTACTATAACTCTAATGGATGACTTTTCTCCCAAGTCACATTTTACCCAAGTCTTGTCCAGGTTTTTACTAGGTATAACAGGGACCACAGAAATAATAAGAGACTACCAATTATAGCATTAATTCGAAATTAGCATGAATTAATTCTTCCTACAATTAATTGCAATTTATTCCACTAAAAAACTGCAATTGAACTCCTCAGTATGAATTTCGAAAATTCAATAACACTTATTTTAACTCCCCATGTTAAGATCTTAAATACCAGTTACTTAAATTAAATCACTGAAAATTTAATTTAATCAACTAATTAAATCCTTTACAATTCCGCTTAAACTATTTCATGTGACGGATACAAAATCCACCGGCCGGGTTTTCACATGAAAACTTATAAGCTTATATAAAGGGGTATCATCAAACTCAAAACCGAGTCATGGATTCTATCAACTAATTATTATTCACAAATGTTATTCGTTATTGTCCAATCTATTAGGCATACACTAACTCTGAATAGAGTCGTACCTTTTGATAAATCAAAACAATAAACAAATTACATTGATCATAATAATTATATCAAGATTAGGAGTATAAGTTCATTTAATGAATTAGAGAAAATATTTTATATATTCAGTACAAAAACATCTTTTCTCTACTTGGTCCGTTCAATATACACTGAGTATACTAGCACAAGAAGTCGGAGTCAAACCACTCCCATAATCAAGACAAATTATACTATAATCTTGTGCTACAATCATCAAGATATTTTGTCCAATAATATCTTTGATTGTGAACAAAATTTATTAATTATGAGAACCAACAATTTAATCTTCTGTGCATGAGCTAAGACTCCATACACTAAATTGTCTACTACATAACTAAAAGGACACACATATAACAAATGATCTATTTAAAATAATAATTTATTGAATTAAATATATAATTGTTCCATTAAAAAAAAACAAAATATTATGTCTAAACCGCATGGTTAATATTATATCCCAACAGAAAGAACCCGGGCTAGCAACGCCGATTAGGAGACCCTCCATCTAGAATATGAACTGTAGAAATGAGGATGGAGTTATATCGGTCCTTGATAGTTTTGGAGACTCGCTTGATTACTCTCCACGAGGTGCATACCGACACAGTGAAATTACAATGTAAGATTCTTTCTCTTGAAGCTGAGGAAACGGATATTTGTATGAGACTTTGTCTTCCTTCCCCTAATAGGCGAAGACGCAGCACTGAGTCGGATAAAGATGATTTCGATTGTGAAAATGGTGAAGAATAGGAGATTGCCTCTCATCCGGAGTTTCCACCTCCTCCACTTGTTGCGACTGCTTCTAATTTGGTTGCACCGTCAACCTCTGGTTTAGAAGCCGATGTTAGATTCTAGTTCTGGGCCTTAAGTTCCCTCTTTGGCATTTTCCTGTAATATTTGATTTTGTGCGCCCATGATTTATTGTGCCTTTACATTTGCATTGGATGCTTATCACACTTGGAAATGTTATTTTTATATTTCCTTTTTGGCTTTGGTTTCATAGACATAGAAGATTTTACGATCCGTTGCGCAGTAAGCTATCATTGCAAGTCATGATTTAGCATTTTGTGCATAAAAGGGGCCCTTTTTATGTCTATTCGGCGCAGTTGAAGATTACATCTCATATTCATTTAGGCAGAAAGAAGTGAGGGAATTTGGCCCGAATAGATGCTTGTCCCAAAATAAAATGCTAAAAATATGCTTGTAAGGTAAAAATGAAACGTAAGTACGAAAGAAAATAGAATTCTCGTTTACTATAGTAGGGCAGTTAATCCGAGTGTATTATTGAGTCATTATTTTACTTAACATCTCAGATGAGATTCGGGTAAACGACTAGTATGGCCTCTACTGGACCATATGCACATGTATGCCATTTTTCGGAATAACTTTGTCCTGAATTTGTTAAAGATTGTGAGTTTTTCATAGATTTTGATCTCCCAATTTGCATATTTTTGGATACCATTTTATCCATGCGGATTTTTATCTCTATGACTTGCAATTCCATATGGTATAGTCCCTCCAATGTTCGAGTTTGAAGAAAGAAAATTCGAGCACTAGTATTATGGCCCACCAGTGTCCGGTTGAGCATTTGGTCCTAATGTGATATTCCTCTCCTGATCGCCCCATTCTTGTGAAAGGAAGTAAAGCGACGGGGGAGAGTTTTTAGGTGAAGGCGGCGCTAGAGACCTTTTAGTAAGACAATTTGACCTTGGCTAGGAACTACGGTGGTTCTAGAACATTGTCGAAGGTCATCAAGTCAAATTGGCTTAATGCCAATGTAACACTCCACTTTGTTAGCTTTCAATATATATCGTTAATTGAGCAACTCTATTTGATTCAAAGTAGTTACTATTAAGTGTGGCGGTGCTGCTATAATATAATTTTTTATAGGTTGAGTGTTATATATATTGTACAGGTTATTAATAATAACAAATACCAACTATAATATTGAGTAAGCAAAAACAAAAGAACTAAAAAAAGCAAAAGACTTAGTTGGACAGAAGCCCAAGGGAATTAGAGTGGTCAAAGCCTTCTTTCGTGAGAAGGGTTGGGCAAAGGGTATTTCTCAGAGAAAGTAAGGAGGGCAAGAGGAGTTTTTAAAAAGAAGGTCAAAGCAATTTAATTGCTTTAGGAGTTAGGCAACACAGAGAATTTAGAAAGTCATAAAATTTCATGGTTTTGCAATTTGCCATTCTCGAAACCCAGGTACTCCTCAACTCTTCCAAATTCTTATGGTTATTGTCTCTAAGTGAAAATTATTATTATATGTAAGTTTAAGTATTCATTGAAATAAATTGATAGAGGTTTTGAGGTTCATATTTTCTAGTCATGACAGAGAAGTTTTCTTTGAATGCCCATATGATAAAAGTTTATCTTTAAGTTAGTCCCAAAGTTAATTGAGAGATTCTTCCTTATCTAGTATTTAAATTTAGAATACATAATTGATGTATCATTCCCTGGATTCTTTTGGTTGTAAATGTATATATGGATTATCAGTAGCTGTGATGACCCAAAGAGTCATCTTGTGATTTAAGCCTCTATTCCGCGCTCGTTGGCCTTAAAATCTTTATTTTTACTCACCTCGATTTGCGTGCACAGGCCGGGCGAAAATCCGGAAAGCCTTTATGTAGAAATTTATGAAATAATAATTTTTGAGGTCTAAAGTTTGATTATAGTTGACTTTGGTCAATGTTTTGAGTAAACGGACCCGGATTCGTGTTTTGACGGTCCCGAAAGGTCCGTAGTAAAATATGTGTCTTGGGCGTATGCCCGAAATCGAATTCCGAGGTTCCTAACTCGAGAAATAATTTTTTGATGAAAATTATAAGGCTGGAATTCTATGAATTTAAAGAAATTAATTAATGTTCGATCTCGTTAGTATCGGGCTCGTATTTTGGTTCCGGAACCCGGTACAGGTTTAATATGATATATAAGTCATGTCTGTGAAATTTGGTAGAAATCGGAGTTGATTTGACGTGATTCGGACGTACGGTTGAGAATATAGTAATTTTGAAATGTTCTTGAGGAATTCATGAGTTTTAGTGCAAAATCCATAATTTTAGGTGTTATTTTTGTGATTTAATTGCACGGGCAAGTTCGTATGATATTTTTATACTTGCGTGCATATTTGGTTTGGATCCCCGAGGGGTCGGGTGAGTTTCGGATAGGCTACGGAGTGATTTTGGAACTTAGAGATTTGTTGGTCTAAATGGTGTCTGTAGCAGGCCTCTGATCTAGCAATTGCGAGATCAGGCTTCGCAAATGCGAACTAAGCAGGCATGGAAATTGCGAGATTTTTATCGCAATTGCGAAGAAAGCCTGGGCCAGCAGTTCTCGCAATTGCGAGCTTATCTTCGCAATTGCGAAAGGGGTTTGTGGAAGGGTATGTTCGCAAATGCGAACTTCTACCCGCTGTTGCGATGGGCCAAACTATCGCAAATGCGACATATTCTTCGCATTTGCGAAGGCAGCGGAAATGTGAAGGTTCTCGCATTTGCGAGCTTCGCAATTGTGAATCTCAGGCCGCAAATGCGACATCCGCAATTGATAACTTTGGACTTAGAAGGGATTATTCATTCATTCTTCAATTTTTCGAACCCTAAACCTCAAGAGGCGATTTTTCAAAGACCAAATCTTCCCCAAATCACATGTAAGTGATTCCTAACTATTTTTTTTCAATCATTTACATCTTTTAACAAGATTTCAACCTAGAATCTAGGATTTTTCATGGTGGAATTAGGGATTTTTGGGTAAAACTTAGGAATCTTAAAATTTTGGGATTTAGACCTTGAATTGAGGTCGGATTCCAAAACTAATTGTATATCCGGGATCGGGGGAGGATGGGTAAACGGATTTAGGTTCGAACCTCGAGTTTGGACCAAACGGGCCTAGGGTCGATTTTTGACTTATGTTGGGAAAACTTAGGAAAACTGTAATTATTCATTAAAGTTGATTCCTTTAGCGATTAGCGATGATATTAAACTAATTATGATTAGATACGAGTGTGTTGGAGGTGAATTCTAAAGGGAAAGCGGTACTTGAGCAGTGAGTGGCCTGCAAAATCGAGGTATGTGTTGTGTCTAACTTTATCTTGAGGGAATAGGTATTGTGTGAGTATTTGCTACGTGTTTTGTTGTTGAATACGATGTATTGGTGGCGTGATGAGCATCGACTCGTTGTGGTCGAGTCATAGCATGCGAGTGAAATTTCATTCTTGCAAATTTGTAGTCTCATATCTTGTTACCCATGCTTATTGTTGTTATTGAAATGCTGGGATACTTGTATCCGGTTCCACCAAGGTTGATAAAATTGTGATTATTGATTAGAGGTTGAGATGTTGAATTGTGAGAGTAATTATTGATGAAATATTAATATCTTTGTGAAATTTCTCTCTATCAATTATTATTGATTTTGTGAATTATGAGGACGAGTGTAAAGCATGAAGGATGATGCCGTGCATGATTTATTTATATTGTGAGGACGAGTGAAAATCACGAAGGGTGATGCCGTGCATGATTTAATTCTATTGTGAGGAAGAGTGTAAACCACGAAGGGTGATGCCGTGCATTATCATTTATTATTTAGTGAGGATCAGAGTAAAAGCACGAAGGGTAGGGCTCAGCTGACCTGCAGCCGGATCCTCCGGCAGCAGCTCGTACGATGGCTAGAGGCTGAGGCCATGCTAGAGGCCGAGGCAGGGGTAGGGCTCAGCTCAGTGCTCAGGAAGTAGCTCTAGCTGCGGGGCCTCAAACAGAGCTCGGTGGAAAGGTTCCGGCTCAGACCATTCCGGAGGGACCAACTCAGGTCTGAGAGGGGTTTATTGCTACCCCGGTGCTTCAGGATGCCTTGGTCCGACTAGTGGGCCTTATGGAGAGTGTAGCCCAGACTGGCGCATTCCCCATGGTAGCAGTCGTATCTCAGGCTGGAGGAGGAGTCCAGACTTCCGCTAGCCACACTCCGAGGCAGATGGCTCCCCAACTTCAGACCCCAGCAGCTCATCCAGTTAGGGTAGATGATGGGAAAACTATGTCTTCTGATGCTTTGTGGAGATTGGATAGGTTTATCAAGCTTTTCCCTGTTCATTTCAGTGGTGCCACTTTAGAGGACCCCTAGGATTACCTTGATAGTTTCCATGAGGTTCTTCGGAACATGGCTATATTGGAGACCAATGGGGTCGACTTTGCTGCTTTTCAGATGAGTGGTTTTGCCAAGAAATTATGAAGATATTATCTATTGACTAGACCAGCTGGGTCGCCTGCTCTTACATGGGATCAATTTTCGCATCTCTTCTTGGAGAAGTTTCTGCCTATCACTACTAGGGAGGAGCGCCGCCATTAGTTCGAGCGTGTTCAGCAGGGTAGCATGACTGTTACCTAGTATGAGACTCGTTTTGTGGGTTTGGCCCCTCATGCTACTCTTTTGCTACCTACAAAGAGTGAGAGGGTTAAGAGATTTATTGAGGGTCTTGATCAGCCTATAGATTGCACATGTCTAAGGAGACGGGGAGCGAGATTTCCTTTCAGGATGCGACCAATGTGGCCAGTAGAGTTGAGGTGGTTCTTGGATTGGGAAGTCAGGGGTCAGACAAGATACCTTGCCATTCCGGTGGATTCAGCGGTTCTTCATCTGGATGCAAGGATACTTATAGCAGAGGCCATCCTCCCAGGAAATTTCATTAAGCACTTCAGGAATCCCATGGCGACCAAGGTGGCCGTGGCTCTTACATGCCTTATTATGATTAGCCAGCTCCTATCGGTGCACCTCTTCTTCAGAGTTTACAGGGTGGTTACTCAGGTCGACAAAGTTAGTTTGCCGACCAACAGTCTCTTAATAGCCGAAATCATGTTATACTTGTGGTGACCCGAGGCACATTGCTAGACATTGCCCTCGCTCGTCGAGTAGTTCTTAGTACCCGGGTTCTCGTGCCATGGTTTCGGCACCAGCTGCCCAGCCAGCCAAGGGTAGGGTTTTAGTAGCTAGAGGTAGGGGCCAGATTCTTAGAGGGAGAGGTCATCCCGCTAGAGGTGGAGGTCCACCTGTCACATGTCATCGTAGAGACATAGTTCAGGGTGGTGGGCCCCAGCCCCGATGTTATGCATTACCAACCAGACCAGAGGCGGAGTCCTTCGATGCTATTATCACATGTAGTGTTTCGGTTTGCAATAGAGATGCTTCAATTTTGTTTGATCCGGGGTCTACTTAATCTTATGTGTCATCTTACTTTGCTTCATATTTAGTTGTGCCCCGTGATTCCTTGATCGTCCGTGTATATATGCCCACGCCCGTGGGGGATGCTATTGTTGTAAATCGTGTATATCGCTCGTGTGTGGTTGTTATTGGGGGTCTTGAGACCAGTGTAGACCTTTTTCTCCTTGATATGGTGGATTTAGATGTCATATTGGGCATGGATTGGGTGTCACCTTATTACGCTATCGTGTACTGTCACACTAAGATAGTGACATTAGACTTGTCGGGGTTGCCTCGATTAGAGTGGAGAAGGACTCCTGGATATTCCTCCAGCAGGGTTATATCTTATACGAATGCTCGTCGCATGGTTGAGAAGGGGTGTTTGGCCTATTTGGCTCATGTTCATGATTTTAGTGCTAAGGTTTCTTCTATAGATTCGATGCCTGTTGTTCGTAAGTTTCCCGAGGTGTTTCCTGCAGACCTACCGGGGATGCCACCCGATAGGGATATTGATTTTTGCATCGATGTGGCTCCGGGCAGTCAGCCTATTTCTATTCCTCCATACCGGATGACCTCACTAGAGTTTAAAGAGTTGAATGAACTACTGCAAGATTTTCTCGACAAGGGCTTCATTAGACCTACTGTCTCGCCCTGGGGTGCGCCAATTTTGTTCGTGAAGAAGAAGAATGGATCAATGAGGATGTGTATAGATTACCGACAATTGAACCAAGTCACTATTTAGAATAAGTATCCATTGCCGAGGATTGATGATTTGTTTGATCAGCTTCAGGGTGCCAAGGTGTTTTCAAATATTGATTTGACATCTAGCTACCATCAGTCGAAGATTAGGGCATCTGATGTCCCTAATACAGCTTTTCGGACGAGGTATGGGCACTATGAATTTCTTGTGATGTCTTTTGGCTTGACTAATGCCCCCACAACATTTATGGACTTGATGAACATGTTGTTCAAGCCTTATCTGGATTCCATTATGATCGTGTTTATTGATGACATTCTAATATACTCTCGCAGTCGGGAGGAGCATGAGCAGCACCTCCGGATAGCGCTTCAGACTTTGAGGGACATTCAGTTGTATGCTAAATTTTTGAAGTGCGAGTTTTTGTTGGATTCAGTTGCTTTCCTGGGTCACGTCGTATCATCAGAGGGTATTCAGGTAGATTCTAAGAAGATAGAGGCAGTCAAGAACTGGCCTAGACCCACTTCAACCCCGTAGATCAGGATCTGCTTGGGTTTGGCAGGTTATTACCGTCGGTTTGTGGAGGGGTTTTCATCTATAGTAGCATCAATGACTAAGTTGACTCAGAAGGGTGCCCCATTCAAATGGTCGGACGAGTGTGAGGCGAGTTTTCAGAAGCTCAAGATAGCCTTGACTTCAACACCAATGTTGGTATTGCCATCAGGTTCAATATCTTACACGGTATATTGTGATGACTCCCGCGTGGGGCTCGTTGCGGTATTGAGGTAGGAGGGCAGGGTGATTGCATATGCGTCTCTACAGTTGAAGGATCATGATGTTTTAGACGTCAATACCATACAAGAATATAGGTTAAATGTGTGGTACCCAATTTTTCGAATGCTGTCTCACTGGTTCTTCTTTGTGTTCCAACTTCTACTGGTGCGGAATAATAAAAACAGCAAAGTAAAAACACAGATATTTTTACGTGGAAAACACCTGGCTCAAAAGGTAAAAAAAACCATGAACTACTCCTCAGTAGGATTTGCTCAAACTCTTCACTAAAAACTCTGAGCCAAACGGACTTACAAAATAAACTCTTTTGTAATCCTAGGACTAACTCTAATCCCTTCGTATCAACTAGCCTCTAGCTAATTTCTACAAGCTTCAAGTTAACTCTAATTTGAACAATGCGTACCTATTACACTTGCTTCTATGAAAGCTAAAAAGATACAATATTGAAACTCCTACTACAATCAACTAGACTCGATACACAAATGATGGAACTGGTTCTTCTAGCTGATCTGTAGCCTTTGTATCGCACAATAATTCTACTTGCAAAATAACTGGGAATTTTGCTTTCAGATCTTGATTCACTTCTGTACTTGTGCGTCCAGAATTTCAGCAGGAATACTTCAATTATTTATAGAGTCGGCAGTTGAGTATGTCGTTCAATTTTAGTACAACTCTAAGTGGGTGAAAGAGTTCGAACTAAACTCAACTTCCTTCCTTTGTTACTATCCTTGCTGAATTCAACTTCTATCCTCTTTATCAGTTTGCAACCTTTTCACATTAGAAAACAATCTCTTGGTTCATTAATACTTCACAATCACATTTATCTCCTATGCATATACGGTTTATGTGCCAACCATTCAGTTCAAGTATGTGTGCTCTAATGGACCTGGTTCAACTGGTCAGACATTTGTCAATCTTCAAAACTATGCAGTGACTTGGGTCAACAAATTCCCCCTTTTTGATAATGAAAAACTTTGTGCTTAATCCTGTATACACTTCAAACCAATAAATGTAAGATAAATAAGAAATTGAGACAAGTCAATACCTAAAAAACAAAATTCATTGATTAAAAACGAACATCAAACACCAGACAATTTAAACAAAAACAGCCAAAAACCATGAGCAAAAGAGTTAAAAAACAGAAACAAGAACAGAATCCCGAACTGGGTCATAGATGGGGTAATTTGGTAGCTCTGGACAGCCTAAGGATGGAAAGGTGCAGAGGAGGTTGTGGTCTTGGTTTGTAGAAAGGAGAGCATCTGCTGAAGAACACCCTAGTTCTTTTCCTTCTCTTTTGCTTGTTAAACCCTGAGAGCATTCCGCTCAGCTTCAACCTCAATCACACGAGATTTCAAACGATGGATCTCCATATCCTTGATCTCTCTTTCCTACACCAGAGTTCTTACTTTGCTATTGACTGGCTTCTTCTTAGATGAACCAGGTTCATCTGCAGGAACATTGACAATGTAATCACATGTCAACAGAGTTTCCTTCCCAAAATAATCCTTGGCAGTCGCCATTTCAGCCTTTTTCACATGAACCCCAAAATGTGCAAGCACAACTGTCAGAATGAATCCATATGGGATTACATGTGCTTTGATTCCATTCACAACTCTGTCCAAGAGTTGGATGATGAAAGCTGGCCAATTGATTTGCTTTCCCCTACACAGACACTCCATCAGAGTCAGATTCATATAGTTGGCTATGTGCCTTCTTTCTTGTCTGGGCAGCAGGAATTTGATGACAAACTCGAAGAACAACTTGTGCTCTGGCTTAATTTTACTTTTGTAGACCGTCCGGGGTTCAATATCCCTCTCATTGTCACTGAAGAATCTGGTGATGTTGATTGCTGAGGCCATCCCATCTAGACAAGGCCACCTCTGCCTTGTGTAGTCTTCATAGCCCTCAGCTGGTATGTTTAGAATTTCACCCAACTCTTTAGCATCAAAGGAAGCTTGAACTCCTTTGACCATAGAGGTGACCCTGCCGTCTTTGACAATGGAATTTCCCATGCATTCCACCAATTCATCCCTTGCCAGCCTGCCTTCCATGGGAAGGACCATGTCCTTCCATCCCTGCACGTACAGGGTGTCCTGTAGGTATCTCAATCCAGGCTCCTCTAGATCTTTGAACAACTTTCCCTTCAAGATTGTTCGCTTGCCAAACATTATGATCCTGTCAGTCTCCACATCATCTTCCTTCTCTTCTTCTCCACTCCAGTCTGCATCATCATCTTTCTCCACAACCTTCACTTTCTTTGCCTTGGACCTGGTCCTTTTGGCAGTGCTTGGAGTTGCAGCGGACACAGCAGCTCACTTCTTTGAAGAATCCTTAGCCTTTTTGGGTTTTGGTGTCCCAACCACAACTGGAGCAAACTTCTCCTCTTGTTGGACCAGGTCCAACGTCTCCTCTTCAATAAGAACAGCCTCAACAGGCTTTCCAATCTTAGTTTTACCCTTTTTCGCCTCCTTTTTCTGCTCTCTTGCGGATCCTTCTCCAACTTTTCTTCTTCTTCTCTCATAGTATTACGAGTAGCACGCACCTTAGGGATATGAGCTTCAGCAAAAACAGTAGCTTTCCTCTTCTTTGGAGGAACTGGGGTAGATGCTTTCTTGGACTTTTGAGTCCTCCTTTTCTTGGGGTTATAGGACTCCCTCAGTTTCTTTAGCCTTTCAGCCAATGTCTCGTCCCCAGATGAACCAGGTTCATCTGCTCCTTTCCTCAAGCTTGCTAGACCTGCCGCTGCTTCCTCAACTACAGTTCCCCCTAAATCTGTGATAACTTCTCCAACCTTCTCAAGAATGGGACCACAGATAGCCAATGTAGTACCATCCTCCCCAAATCTTCTTACAGAAGTTTCTTCACCCTCTCTCTCAAGAGTTTTACCTTTTCCCAATTTTCTACGCCTATCAGGCACTTCAACATCAATAACGGACCCCACCAACACAAACCTATTCTCAGTAGTAGTCGGTTCAGAACTAACCTCAAGATTACCTTGTTTAGAATTTGATGAACCAGGTGCTTCATCCTCGTTGGCTGATTTAAAAGAATCACTTGATGATTCAGAGTTATTATCCTTTTCAGCCTACAGAATTTCCTCTAAGAATCTTGCACGGGACCCAAAAGCCACTGATTTTCTGGCAAGAACCTTTACACGACGACCACGGGGGGATGGGTTAGGGTTAGGTGTGGGTTCAAGAATAAAAGGGTTTTCAGGGGTTGAGGTTCTTTCTGGTGATTGAGAACTGTATACAGATGGAGAATTTGAATCTGATTCATAAAGCCCTCCATCACAATCACGATTTGGCGATGAAGTAGAAGAAGAAGCAGGTGGTGGTGAGGACATGATTATCAGCGTTGGAAGAAAAGAAAATTTGTTAGATTTCGTTAGAGAAGAATGAGATGAACTTGGTTCGACGGTTACTTTATGAAGAAAAGAGTAATGATGACCCTTTTATAAGATGTGGCTAGGGGGGGTTTACAATTGGCAGAGTATTTACTCAAGTGGGAGTCTAATCGCCGTAGGACTGACATTGATTAGACATTTAATTTCCCCAAAAATTAAGCTAATTAAGTAGAGATGGGACTTCTTGAAACTGGTTCAATTTTGGGTAAGTACGAAGTATTTGAATATGAACCAAATATAGATAGAGTCCTGCTCATGTATGTCTGTAATTGATTTAATAAACGTATGGAGATGAGAACGTACCTTAACAGTCAGATGAACCAGCATGGATGAACCAGGTTCATCTTGTTAAGATCTTTAATTTGCCTCAATTTACAAAGATAGAGAAACATCATTAGCACCAAGGGAATCATATTAATACATGGCAAGAGAGTATGGAAATAAAGACATGATATTGAGCAATGATTGGTCTAGTTAAGTACCTAAGTTAAGTTTTCTAGCCAAACTTTTTTTTTCATTTTTTCAAATAATGTTTTTTCATTTTTGTTTTTCCAATTAGGTGATCTTAATCATCCCTAATTCAAGGCCGTTTCTCTCAAAATGCTCCCTACTTAGTGCTTTGGTGAAGATATATGCAATTTGCTTATCAGTAGCACAAAATTCAATTGAGATCATTCCCTTTTCATTGTTGTCCCTAAGGAAGTGGTGTCTAACATCTATGTGCTTAGTTCTCTTATGATGAACCAGGTTCTTTGTCATACTAATGGCACTAGTGTTATCACAGAAAATAGGAATGCATCCCACATCGATACCAAAGTCCATGAGTTGCTGCTTGATCCATAGCAACTGAGCACAACAAGAGGGTGCAGCCACATATTCAGCCTCAGCAGTAGACAGAGCTACTGAATTTTGTTTCTTGGTGGCCCAAGATACAAGGAAGGAGCCCAAAAAGTGAGCCATGCCTGAGGTGCTTTTCCTGTCAACTAGGAAACCTACATAATCATAATCAGCATATCCTACAAGGTCAGAAATACTACCTTTAGGATACAAAAGGCACAAATCAGTGGTGCCTTTCAAATATCTCAAAATTCTCTTCACTGTAGTGCGGTGGGACTCCTTTGGATTTGCCTGAAACCTAGCACACAGTCCCATGCTGAACACAATATCAGGTCTGCTGGCACTGAGATATAATAGAGACCCAATAATCCCTCTGTATAACTTCTGATCAACAGATGAACCAGGTTCATCCACATCCAATTTTGTTGCTGTGGATATGAGAGTGTCTATTTCCTTTGAGTCCTCCATTTTAAAATTCTTCAGCAGTTCTTTCTCATACTTTTGTTGATGGATCATTGTTCCATTTGGGTTTTGCTTGATTTGCAAGCCTAAGAAGAAGTTCAGTTCACCCATCATGCTCATCTCAAACTCTTTCCCCATAAGTGTAGCAAATTCCCTACTCAGTTTTTCAGTAGTTGCTCCAAATATAATATCATCCACATATATTTGAACAACCAGGAGTTCTTTACCCTTTTTCTTTAAGAACAAGGTGCTGTCAATTTTGCCTCGTTTGTACCCATGTTCTAACAGGAATTTTGATAGCCGCTCATACCATGCTCTAGGTGCTTGTTTGAGACCATAGAGTGCCTTGTCAAGTTTGTATACGTGGTCTGGTGATTCCTTGCTTTCAAAACCCGGAGGCTGTTTGACAAATACATCTTCCTTCAAATAGCCATTGAGAAAGACACTCTTAACATCCTTCTGATGGAGAGTGAATTCCATATGTGCAACAAATGCTATAAGAAGTCTGATTGCCTCCAGTCTTGCCATAGGGGAAAAGTTCTCATCATAGTCAAGTACCTCTTCTTGACTATACCCTTGAACAACCAGTCTAGCCTTGTTTCTTATAACAGTTCCATCCTCATCGAGCTTGTTTCTGAAGACCCACTTAGTGCCAATTACTGATTTGTCTAGTAGCCTGGGTACCAAGTGCCATACTTGACTTCTTTCAAAATGATTAAGTTCTTTTTGCATGGCATTTACCCAATCAGCATCTTGTAGGGCTTCACCAATGTTCTTTGGTTCGATTAAAGATAGGAAGGCATCAAACGCACACAGATTTTTCAAGGAAGCTCCTGTTTTGATTCCGGATGACAAATCTGTTATGATGTTCTCAAGAGGGTGATAACTCTGATATATGTGTGGTTTGAGTACTAGTTGTTCACTTCTGGATAGTTCCATGTTGTTTTGTTGTTGTGGAACAGGATCAGGGCCAAGGTTCACATGTTGAGTTCCCCCTATCATGTTGCTTGGGGTAGTTGGACCCAGTCCATCACTTGTTCCATCTTCCATGGCTGCTTCAATGTGTTCACTGCTTCGCACCAGTCCAAGCTCCTCATCCTCTGGTTCGTCTACTTTGCCAACCTCTATAATTTTACCTTTCTTTCCATTTCCAAAGGAGACATTTCCTCCTTTGAGGTTTTCAAGTGAAAGGAATTGTTCCTTGTTCCCCGTCATATGCTTTAAGGAGCCACTATCCAAATACCAAATTTGGCTGCTTCCTCTCACTTGTACCTACAAAAGGAAATCAGGGGTTAATTTTAAGAATCCAAACTAGTTTGGGTCCTTTTCTATGAGAGAATGGATGAATCAATTTTTTTCTGGCCCAATTTGGTAGCCAGTTTTTTCTTTTTGACAAACCTCTCATTTTTCCGACTGGCCTACTCTCTTGCAGTGCACTCAATTTTGAAGTGACCAGTCTTACCACAGTGGGTGCAGATTTTATTTCAGGAAGAGTGATATACTTGTTTTTGGGATCCCACATGGGAAATTGACTCCCAAAGCCAAGCCCTCTCCGGTTGCTACTATGATTCTCTTGAAGCCATGTCAAGGCATCAGAGGATTTATTCCATTTACATGTTCTATATAATTCATGTTTGAGTTTGCCAAGCTCTTCTTGAAGTGATCTTATATGTTCATCCTTGGCATACATTTTATCTTTTAGTTTTCCCAAATTTTCATCTAACATGACATGAGAGTGATCAACAACCTTTTTACCGGATCCTAATCTCAATTTTAAGTTCTCAGATTTTAGTTGTAGAATCTTAGTCTCAAGTGGATGAACCTCGTTCAACAAGACAATGTTTTTCTTTTCAGATTCACTGATTCTGATTTCCAGGTTCATGCAATTTGCTTTTAGCATTGCACATTCTTTAGAGAGTTGATCCTTCTCTTTGGTTGTTTCCTCAGAATCATCTATGAAATCAAGTAGCAACTCAGAGAGTTTTTCCTTAGATAGGAACTTTATTTTGTTTTTAAGATGGGAGATACTTACCTCTGGTTCTTCATGTGATTCCTCATCAGATTCTCAAATTGCCATGAGCTCCTGATCTTTAGTCTCCCCATCTTCTGATTCCTCATCTGAACTTTCCCCCCAAGAAGCAACCATAACCTTTATTGTGGTTTTCTTGGGTTGGACTAGTTCTTTCTTCCTGTTCCTTCTTTCATATCTCCTTTTTCCATTCTACTTCCTACTGAGGACAGGTTTTGATGAGGTGGTCAGTCATACCACATTTGTAGCATCCCTCGTTGGTTGGCCTTTCTGGAGCTTTTGCTTTGTTGAAGTTTCCTCCTCTAGAGATGCCCTTCTTCCTCATGAGAAAGTTTCTGAATTCTTTGGTAATCATGTCCATCTCATCTTCCTCCAGATCTGCTCCCTCAGTGATTCTCAGTGCTAGACTCCTCTCCTTCTTTGGACCATCCATCTTCATTGTCTACCTTCTGAGTTCATAGGTAGTGAGGTTTCTAATCAGCTCATCCAATCTCAGGGTTGCCATATTTTTTTATTCCTGGATAGCAGTGATTTTGCTTTTCTAGGAAATTGGCAAGACCCTTGTTAGGATCTTCTCAACCCTGTCCTCTTCAAGAATGACTCTTCCAAGAGACTTTAGTTCATTAGTCAAGGTTGTGAACCTTGTGTACATCTCTTGGATAGTCTCTCCTTCTTTCATAGTGAAGTTTTCATACTGAGAGTATAGTAGAGTACCTCT
>ML251909.1:0-26882 GCA_005239495.1 Nicotiana undulata
CCTAATACATATAGGATTAGGGTTTAAGGCTATTTACTCCTATTTTACTACTAAACTAACATGTATATATAGGGCTCATTGTATCATTGTCAATTAATAATATTTTTCTCCCGTGCATTCTCACATGGTATCAGAGCAATCGTGAGAGATTTATCGTTGTGCATAAATTCCAGCGATTCCGGGAAGAAAAAAAATAAAAAAAATCAGTCACCGGAAGCCTTTTTCCGACAACTTTTTCAAAGCTTTTTGCGTCTGCCTTGTTTCTAGCAGTGTTGTGCAAAATCCAACACTACCACAAGAGTCACCATTGTCCGGCGACCAAACCCCAGTAAGAATCTCCGGCAGCAGCCTCCTCACGCGCTCCCACGCGCCACCAGAAGCTCACGCGCCGGCGCGTACAGCATTTTCCAGCCATTTTTTGGCGACGCCTCTTCAGGACAGCTTGTTTCCCTTACAATTCCGAGCCTACCCATCCAACCTAAATCAAATTCCGACCGCTTTTATATTTTTCCGGCGTGAATAATGATTTTCCGGCGTGAACAGTAATTTTCAGGAAAAAAAAAAGCCTCTTTTTCCTGGTGCAACATTATAATGGAATTTGTACCTGAAGCTTTTAACTCGCAATCCGTTGGATCCAATGCATTGAATCCAATCCAGATGGTTTCTTTACCGGATTATATTAAGTTCCTTCAGTACAAAGCACGTAAACAGACATATTCAGGATTAGCCTCCGTTATAGTAGCATGACTTGTGTCTCCCAATCTTCAACTTCCGAGTCTTGGGTCATTGATTCAGGTGCATCTGATCATATTTCTGGTAACAAATCTCTTTTCACTAGTATTTCATCAAACCATGGCAACTGCAATAGGTCAAGCAAGGACACTTCCTTCCTTACCTTTAGACTCAGTTCTTTATGTTCCTGGTAGTCCTTTTAATCTCATAGTCGTTAGTCGCTTAGCCAAATCACTTAAATCTGCTGTGTTATTTCTTGATGACCTTGTTTTTATACAGGAACGCAGTACAGGGCGGATTATTGGTACTGGACGTGAATCAGATGGACTTTATTACCTTATCCTTGAAAAATCACATGGACTCGCATCTTGTCTTCCTTCAATAACTTGTCCCGTTACTGATTCACCAGATTTATTCGGTTGGGACATCCCAGTTTGTCAAAACTTCAGAAAATGGTACTTGGCTTATCTCACTTGTCCACTCTAGAGTGTGATTCATGTCAGCTCGGTAAGCATACTCGCTCCCATTTCCCGCGGCCTCTTGATAATCGAGCAGAGTCACCTTTTTCTTTAGTCCATTCAGATGTTTGGGGTCCTAGTCGGGTCAGTTCTACCTTGGGACTCCGCTACTTTGTCAGTTTCATTGATGATTATTCTGCCCTAGCGTATTTGTCTTCCCCATTTCAACAGTTTATGAACTCCCATGGAATTATTCATCAAACATCTTGTCCGTATAAATCCCAACAAAATGGGGTAGCTGAAAGAAAGAATAGACATCTTATTGAAACTGCTCGTACCCTACTCATACAATCTCATATTCCGCTGCGTTTTTTGGGGGATGCAGTTCTTACATCTTGTAATCTTATTAATCGTATGCCATCTTCAGCTATCCAGAATCAAGTTCCATTCTCTGTCTTGTTTCCCCACTTACCTTTGTTCTCTCTTCCACCCCGTGTCTTTGGGAGTACGTGTTTTGTTCATGACCTTACTCCAGGAAAAGATAAGTTAGCTCCCCGTGCTCTTAAGTGCATATTTCTGGGTTACTCGAGAACGCAAAAGGGATATCGATGTTACTCTCCTGACCTTCAGCGATTTTTTATGTATGCTGATGTTACTTTCTTTGAAACCCAATCATACTTCACAGGTCCAATTAATCACTTAGATATTTCTGAGGTGCTACCAGTTCCTTCCTTCGGAGATTCAGTCACTATCCCCCATTCATCTTCCTCCAGAGCTCCACCACCCACAGTTCCAGTTGCAGCTCCACCACCTATAGCTCCAGTGCCACCACCTAGTCCAGTTCAATCAACCTAGTCCAGTTCCATCAACTATAGCTCAGTGTTTTTAAGAGCGCGAAGCGCAAAAAAGCGACAAGGCCTCGCCTCGCTTCAAAAGCGAAGTGCACGCTTTATTAGAGTGAAGCGCAATTCTTAGAAACATAATATAAACCTTGCAAAGACACGGTGAGAATACACGGGAAAATATTCTTTATTCACATTATACAATGATACAATGAGCCCTATATATAGATAATACATGTCCTACTCCTAATACATATAGGATTAGGGTTTAAGGCTATTTACTCCTATTTGACTACTAAATTAACACTCCCCCTCAAGCTGGTGCATATAAATCAAATGTACCAAGCTTGTTACATATATAACTAATACGAGGGCCAGTGAGGGACTTGGTAAAAATATCAGCAAGCTGATCATTCGACTTCACAAATCTGTCACAAATCCGCAAGGTGAAAAAAATATAACAAAGTTTGCTACAAAATTTGTGAAGTCGAATGATCAGCTTGATGATATTTTCACCAAGTCCCTCACTGGTCCTCGTATTAGTTATATATGTAACAAGCTCGGTAAATATGATTTATATGCACCAGCTTGAGGGGGAGTGTTAGTAGTAAATAGTAGTAAATAACCCTAATCCCATATGTATTAGGAATAGGACATGTATTATGTATATATAGGGCTCATTGTATCATTGTCAATTAATAATATTTTTCTCCCGTGCATTCTCACAGTAATATGTGAAAACAGAAAACTTCCTCTTGACTTGATCTATTAACATACAAGAAGAGTCCCAGAACAAAAAAAGCGAGGCTAAAAAAGATGGCTCTGACTTGGGAAACGTGCCCAGCCATTTTCTATATCCTTTTGGAACATGTTTCGCCGGCGACTCTGTACTCCGTTACTCTCCTCTAATTTTCTTTACCATGGAAGCCAAGATATTTTTATTTCAGGTGAGAAATCTTTCGAGATCACCGATTCGGCGAGGGGTGATTTACTCTGGTTGAAAGGGGAAGAAGATTTTCGTGTAATATCAACATAGATGAGGAAAGTCTCCGGCGAGATTGCACAACACTCAGACAAGCATCCAAAAGGGAAGGGAACTATTACAGACGTTGGGGGTGGAGTTCACAGTCATACTATTACAGAGCTTCCATAAATTTCAATAGCTATGGTAGATTCATACGTATTGAAGCATGGTTGGGGAGCAGGAAGAAAGCAGTGATTATTCCTGAGGCAGATTACAACTTGGGATGGGAAGATATAGCAAATAAAATTTTACACTTTTTGGGGAAACAAAGTACAAGTAGATCTAGACTTCCTCCTATTCATCAGTCCTATGCAGACACGGCAAACATTTCTCGGTCGTCGGTGACGAAGCTTCCAGCTAGGATGGTTAACACTGTCAATGGAGTTAAACCACGCACAGATGACGGGAATCACTACTTTCTCTCAAGGTGCTTCGTCGGCACTTTCAACAATCCCTTCAACTACAGCCCCAACCATGAGGTGATACAAAAACTGTTTCTGAATTGGTGGAAGGTTTGTGAGGGTCTGAAAGTAACTCCAATGTCCAACAACAATTCCTCTTTGAATTTCCATCAAGAAAGGAAGCAGTGAGAGTCGAGTGAGAGTCCATGCCGGAGATTGGTTCTGGAACAGCCAACACCTTTCATTGGAGTGGTGGTCGATGGTGGCCGACACTGAATTAGCCTCGTAGAGATTTGGTCAAAAATGGATTAAGGCTTTCGGAATTCCCATTAATGCTTGGAAACTCGAGACATTCAGAATCATTGGCAACATGTGTGGTGGCTTCATAGACATCAACGAAGACACGAGGCAGCGGAATCACTATCTCTGGGCAAGAATCTGTGTAAACAATGAATGTCCAGATAAGTTAGAGCTCGATGTGGAGTGTTGGAGTTCGAAATATCAATTCTAAAGGAGGTAGCAGCGTCGCCAAACCTTTCCCGGCAGCCGGTGCAAAAACAGAAGCCAAAACCACGGAGATGTGTTTGGGGGAAAACGACGGGTGTTTTGTCAGTTCAAAGCACCTGGAGGAACAGCTGTCATTGGGTCACTTTAATTCAAATCTTTTGGGCCCACTTCCATCCCTTCTCAATACACAGGCTAATAATAATAGTAGCTAGTGCAGGCCCAGTAAAGAAAGCACCTCAGGAGTTATAAAAGAGACGATGGTGGGCCAAACTTTTAATTATTACAAAGCCCCAAAAAAGAAGGCCCAACAAAAGATGAAGGCAACTCAACCCACGCTTATTCAGGAATGGCACGCTACAGGGCCTCTACTGGATCTACGACTTAATTCCAACATGGTTATTCCTTCTTCCTCTTCAACCTGCTATCAGCAGACCCAATCCATAGTGCCAATTTTTGAATCAGTCACGCATGCAATCCCTGTAACACACTCAGAAGTTGACGACGAAGCTGATGATAAACCGGAAAATTTTCTTTCTAATCTAAGGGGTCTTCCTCAACAACTGGGCTAGTCCGATGCTGCCTCTACTGCATTAGTGTGCTCAGAAACGGATTCATACAGTGAGTCACTTTCTCTACCATGGCACGATGATGAACAACTGGAATTACAGGGACCCCGGCAAAGAATTCAACACCCTGCAGCAATAGAAACCTCTGAATGGACCAAATTGGTGTTGGGTAAAGTATGCAAGGCTTTCGAGATCGATGGAGCTGGATTTGAGCACGAAACTTTTTATTTAGTTATGAGAATGGACTAGAAAAGTCAGGTTCAAGTACAACAAAGGGGATCACCTTCTTCAGCTAGTAAGAAGGGGAAAGGGAGGAAAAAAGGGGAAACTGAGGTTTAGAGCTTAATATATGGGATCAACTATGAAGGAAGGAATAAAAAGGAAAGGGGCAGGCAAGGCAAGGCAAGGCAAGACTCTTTCCAGATGAAAGATAAAATTCTAAGCTGGAATATTAGGGGCCTCAATGAAAGAGATAAAAGGAGCACTATCACATCACTAGTTAGGAATTGGAAAGCTGACATTCCACGTCTACAAGAAACCAAAATGGAGAACATTCCAACCAATATGCTTTACCAAATTTGGGGGAATAGGTGGATTGAATGGGCAGAGTTGAAGGCTAGTGGCACTAGGGGTGGCATTATAGTGGAGGTGTATTGACTCTCACCAGGGGTGTTTTACGAATACTTGCTTTCTTGAAAGCCTTCATGAGGACTTCAGATGGGAGTTTACAGGTGTTTATGGCCCTCACTCCAATGCGGAAAGGGAAGACTTTCAGCAGGAATTGGGATCAGTCAGAGGCAATTGGGAGGAACAATGGGTTGTTGGAGGGGATTTCAATGTATGTATGTATGAGTATGTATGTATGAGTATGAAAGATTAACTGTTATAGAAGCCAAAGCTATGAGATGCTTCTCTGAAGCAATTGAGGACCTGCAGCTAATGGATTTGCCTTTAGCTGGAACCCAATATACATGGTCAAGAGGAGAGGATATTTTCCAAACCTCAAGAATTGACACGTTTTTGGTCTCTACAGAGTGGAATGAAAGTTTTAGAGCCATCAAGCAACTAGCACTCCCAAGAGTCATCTCGATCACAAACCTTTATTGCTAGAAAGTGGAGAATGGGACTCAACAATATCTTACTTTAAATTTGAGAACATGTGGCTTCAAAGAGAGGGATTCATTGATATGGTGAAAGGGTGGTGGCAAAATTACACAATAAGAGGCAACCCAGACTTTGTGCTAATTCAAAAGTTCAGGAGCTTGAAGAAGGACATCTCCAAGTGGAACAAAGAAGTTTATGGCATGTTAGATACTAAGAGAAGCAGGGCTCTTGATGAACTCTTAGCCTTAGAATAAGCAACTAAGAGCAGACCTCCAACTCTAGCGGAAAAACAAAGGTTTCTAACTTTAAGAATGGAGTTGGAAGAGATTGCTAAAGCTGAAGAAATCTCTTGGAGGCAAAAATCTAAATGTTTATGGTTAAAAGAAGGAGACAGGAACACTAAATACTTTCAGACTCTGGCCAACTCTCATAGGAGATGCAACTCAAATGACAAGCACAAGATAAACAATGAGATTACAGAAGATAAATAATTGATCAAGGGGAGAAACTTAACTATCACCAAAGTCTTTACACAGAGAATGAAGAGTGGAGACCATCCTCCATCTTTGAAGATGTTTCCAGACTATCAGAGAAGGAAAGTGAGCTGCAAGCTGCTTGAAAAAGATTTTGAGGAAGATGAAGTTTATCCTATCATTCAATCGTGTGCCCCTGACAAAGCCCCAGGTCCAAATGCCTTTACTATGGCCTTCTTTTAGAAGTCATGGGATTTCATCCAACCAGAGATTATGGCAGCACTAAATCATTTCCATCAACACTGTTACATGGAGAGATCATGCAATGCCTCTTTCATTGCCTTGATACCTAAGAAGAAGGGAGCTATTGAGCTTAGGGACTACAGACCAATAAGTCTTATTGGTAGCGTATACAAGATTGTGGCCAAGGTGTTAGCCGAGAGATTGGAAAAGGTTATTGGGAAGCTGGTTTCTTCTCATCAAAATGCTTCCATTAAACACAAACAGATTACTGATGCAGTTCTCATAGCTAATGATGTGCTGGACTAGAGGTTTAAAACTGACACACCTGGTGTTATGTGTAAACTGGATATAGAAAAGGCATTTGATCAATTAAACTGAACTTACTTGCTAGCTATTTTACACATAACACCAGGTGTATCAGTTTTAAGCCTCTAGTCCAGCACATCATTAGTTATGAGAACTGCATCAGTATCTATTTTGAGGAAAATGGGGTTTGGAGACAAATGGTTAAAGTGGTAGTATCTTTGTGGTCAAGTACTCAGTCTTAATCAATAGAGGTCTTGTTGGTTTCTTTTCACCTCAAAAAGGAATTAGGCAAGGGGGTCATCTTTTCCCCTTCCTGTTCATACTAGCCATGGAAGTTTAAGTAAAATGATGGAAAAAGCCAGACAAATGCAATGGATTGAAGGATTCCGCGTAGGCACAAACAATGAAAACTCAGTCACTATCTCCCATTTATTATATGCTGATGACATACTGATCTTCTGTGAGGCAGATAGATCCCAAATCCTATACTTGAATCTTACACTCCAGCTATTCGAAGCATTATCAGGACTTCACATCAACAAGCTGAAAAGTATTATATATCCAGTCAATCGGGTGAGCAACATTGAGGAGTTTGCAGGAATCATCAGTTGCAGCATAGGGTCATTGCCTACTACCTATTTGGGTCTTCCACTGGGAGCTAAATTCAAAAGTTGTGATATTGGAATGGTGTAGTGGAGAATTTTGAGTAAAGGCTGGCTCCCTGGCAACAACAATACCTCTCTATGGGAGGAAGACTCACTTTCATCAGCAGTGTGCTTGACAGTAGACCCACTTATTTCATGTCTTTGTTTCGCATCCCTAAAAAGGTTACTTAAAAGGCTGGACAAAATCAGGAGGGACTTTTTCTGGGAAGGAAACAGCAGCTCTCACAAGTATCACTTGATAAAATGGGATAAGGTCTTGCAACCTAAATGCAAAGGTGGACTGAGGGTCAGAGATGTAGACAAGCACAATAAAGGTTTGCTTATGAAATGGCTCTGGAGATAGGGCACATGTGAACTAAGTCTATGGAAAGAGGTGATACAGTGTTGTGAAGAGCGTGAAGCGAGGAAAAGCGACAATCCCCATTTCGCTTAAAGCGAGAAGCGAGAAGCGAAGCACTCGCTTTTCTGAAGTGAAGTGGAATTTTTAAAAAAATATTAAAATAAGAGGAATAGCAGTATACCATTTTGTTAAAAACTGGGCAGCATAAAAACAATGAAAGAAGAACTGGGCAGCATTTCAACGAAAAGGAGAAGACTTAAAAAGAAGGCCAAATACATCGGCAGCCCCTTAAAGTTATCCTCACTTTTCACTTGCACATTCTATTTCTCTATTTTAAGTCTGTTCCATTTAAACACTTTAAATAGGTCTTTATTGTGTCAGTTAGACACAATGTGCTAACATGGCAAGGCAAGTGTTTCTCACATTTTTCAAGCGCGTGAAATCATCCCAAAAAACAAACGCTACATATTTCTTGTCGGAAAACAAATAGCTTCTGCCGGAAAAATTTCTGGTGAACTTCTCTTTTAATTTTTCGGTATTGTTCACACGATTATCCTCATATACTCTTTCAAATCTGGGTATACTACTCCCAACACCTTTAAATCTGGCTACCACCATAAACTTCTCATTTTTCTTCTCGTTTATAGATCCAATTGCTGCAATTCTAGCCAGAAGATTCAACACCGGCAGATGCTTCTCAGCGACCACCTTTTCTTTTGTTGAGAAAAACAAAAAAATAACTTTTTATTACTTCTCGGCTTCTTCTTCTTGTGCTGATTTCAATGGAGTTTCTGTTCAAATTACTTTTGTTGCCCTTGTTTTTCATCAAGATAAGAAGCTTCTTCTTCTTGTGCTGATTTCAATGGAGTTTCTGTTCAAATTACTTTTGTTGCCCTTGTTTTTCATCAAGATAAGAAGCTTCTTCTTCTTGTGCTGATTTCAATGGAGTTTCTGTTCAAATTACTTTTGTTGCCCTTGTTTTTCATCAAGATAAGAAGCTTCTTCTTCTTGTGCTGATTTCAATGGAGTTTCTGTTCAAATTACTTTTGTTGCCCTTGTTTTTCATCAAGATTTTCACTTTCTGAGACACCCTTTGGGGAAATTTCTCCGGGAAACAAAAAGGTGAAGAAGCAGAAGAGAATCGTAGAGGGTGGGTGAGTTCCTCCGGCGAGACTGCAACGTCGACGCCGAAATGAGCCTCTATGTGGCTGAGAGACTCGAATGCTCTGTGAAGCTTGGATTGAGATAAAACGGTCGTCGTTGTTGAGGTCCAAATCGGTGAATCCTTTATCGATTGCCTTTGCAAAAGCTACTTCGTCATTCACAAATTGTTGATCCATCTTATAGTCACCACTCCCATTTTGTATGTGTTTTGCTTCGTCGTTCACAAATTGGAGAGTTTTACGAAGACAAAGTGGGGGGAAGGAGGGGGGGGGGGGGGGGGGAGTTCGTCGGGAAGATGACGGAAAGAAGGGGTCATCGGGGAAGACGACGAAGGGGTGGGGGTTGGTTCTTTTTGTTAGTTTATTTTAATTTATTTAAGTTAAATCCATGTGTCCTTATTTTATTCGTCACTTTGGCATGTGAATTACACGCATATTTTGTGTTTGACTGCCTATTAATTTTGTGTTTAAATGGCACATATGAGATTTGTTGAAGGGCTCAAATGAAACAGACTTAAATAGAGTGTGCAAGTGAAAAGTGAGGACAACTTTAAGGGGTTGCCGATGTATTTGGCCTAGAAAGAAGAATCGGAAGGTAAAAAAAAATTCGCCAGCATTTCACTGCTATTAGGACGCTGAAACAGTGAAAGAAAAAGAAATCATCACATACTTGTTGTTGCTGAATCTCTATTGAAGGTGAAAAGGGAACCCTAGTCGTTGTTGTTGCTGGTCGTGTTTTAGTAAAAGAACACTAAACACCCTTCTTTTCTAATTAAATAGGTTGGCAGTTGTTTAAAACAACGAAGCGCACGTTTCGCTCGATTTGCTTCGCTTCGTCGCTTCTCGCTTTTTAGTGGGAAGCGCACGCTTGTCTACCTGAGTCGCTTCATATAGCAGAAGCGGGTAAGGGGTCGCTTCACTTCGCTTCTCGCTTTAAGCGAGGAAGCGAGCGCTTTTCACAACCCTAGTGATCAATGTGAAACATGGAATTAAAGACAATTGGAGCACCAAAACTGTCAATGCATCCCATGGAGTAGGGCCCTGGAAGTATATTAGCAAACTGGGGAATGAATTTTTTCACAATATTCATTTCAAGCAAGGCAGTGGAAATCACATTAAGTTTTGGAAGGATAAATGGCTAAACAACACTGCTATCCTAGCTTATTCAATATTGCCATGGACAAGAGTTCTTCAACGGCTCATAACAGGGCAAATAATAATTGGGATGTGCATCTCAGGAGATCTATTCAAGACTGGGAGATGGAAGACTTGATGGAAATGCTAGCAAGATTAGAGGCCTACAACATTGATGAGAATGCTCCAGACAGCATGAGATGGGGCTGTAAAGGTCTTTATACTGTTAAAGATTGCTACGGGCAACTTAACAATCATAATCAGGTATTGCATTCATGGCCTTGGAAACTGATGTGGAGGACAAAATTACCTGTGAAGGTGACATGCTTCAATTGGATTGCCCTTCATGAAGCCTCCCTAACACAAGATATCCTATGCAGAAGGGGAATTCAGCTGGTCAACAGATGTTACCTTTGCAAGAGACACCAGGAATCAGTTAATCACCTACTTCTACACTGCCCAGTAGCCACAGACCTATGGAACATGTTCTTCTGTATTTTTGGCCTAAGCTGGGCCATGCCACAGAGCCTGAGAGAGGCACATATGAGCTGGAATCTTTGGGAGGTTAATAAGGCCATCAAGAAGATCTGGCTTATGATCCCTGCAACTAATTTTGGTGTTTATGGAATGAGAGGAATAGAAGATGCTTTGATGGCAGTGTGGCACCTCAACCCCAAACCACTTACTCAAATCTAGTTGCCTGGTCAATCTCTTTTGTTGGACAAAGTTGTCCCCCATAAATAGTACAGGACACCTGGTGGACTTTATTAGCTCTCTTGTCCTAGATTGAGACTTTGTTTTGGACTTTTGGCGCAAACATTGTTCTCTTGTATTTTTTTGTTTATTTAGCATATATGCCTCTTGTAACTTTGCATCTTCTTGATGCCTTCTTAATGAAACATATTACTTCATCGGAAAAAAAGAGTCTTAGTATAATATAGTAAATAATCATCTTATATGTCTAATAAGGTAAGTAAATGTTATATAACCAAATGCATGATAGCCTCACATACAAACAGAATATTTTATAATATCATACTCAAGTTCAATGACTCTAGACATGTATTCACTTAACACTCAACAAATAGGACGACAAGTGCTACCTTCAAAGGATCTCATTCGAAATGTTGAATGGCATATACACCAAAAGATGCAGAAACAAAATGTCACTTGACATTACCAACCAACCAAATATACCTCCAGTTTTGTCCAGACGTCAAGCTAAAAAAAATCCTTTTTCTGAGAAGTCAAGACAGATCTTAAGCTAGTTCTGCAGCTTTAAACTAATAAAATGTCACTGAAGAGATGGCAAATACGAGGCGAAAAGGTGTTTATGTAGTTTAGTGGCCTCTGGCTGTTATGAGCATGAAGAGTACTGGAAAAAAGATGGAAAACAGGGCTCCTTAGTTAGAATTGCATTATACAATCCAAAAAGAGTAATATAGCCAGGAAATTCTGTGACTGCTAAAGAAGAGTTGAAAGCAACACGGTGGTCTAGGAAAGTTAATAGGTTTGGTAAAAACGTGCAAGAAACCAAATGAAATGCATTAAGCTATGCCATTCTGAGCAGAAGAAATAGCAACTGAATGAACCCAACAAAAAGTAAGCATAGATGATAGACCAACCAGTCAATCAATAAACTATGCCTCAATCACAAATCATACAAATTATATTAGTCAGAAAAATGAAAAGGAAGGAGAAAGCAAATAATATGCAACATAAGTAGTCACTAACAGCTTAGCAGGACGTAAACCATATTGCCCAGGTCAAACGTCAAGGATTACCATGTGCTTCATCAACCAAGCGCTTGAAGTCATCCGGTGTGCCAAAACGGCTACTAACAGCATAAAAGTTTGTCACCTTTACATAAGAAATGGTGAAATCATAATGATGGTGAGGCAGAAATATAAGTCATAAAGATTCAGGAGGTTGTGAAACTATTCAAGAAAAGGTTATATGATGATGTTCACTGTTCAGTATTCCTAATAGCTAAAAGATAGAGGGATATAAAGATGCAATCTTTCAAATGCATAACCTGACAATTGATCAATTAAATTGTTCAACTAACATTGCGTTCAACTTTTCATGCAGGATTCGTGAAGTTATGATCTGTTAATGTTACCAAACTTGAGGATCAAACATCGGGATCGGTTTATACATCCGATGTATTCTATATGGTAATTGAATACAGGAAAGGTCATCAATCTGATTATTTTGTCTGAAACAGAGCGAAAATTTCCCAGCATCTAGCTAGCTCACAATTTCCAACACATAAATCGAAATAAAATGCAGTATGTTGCATTTAGGAGCACTATTCTAACCCTTCATTAGCAATCTATTAATTTTAAATACAACTTTATGTGTTTGGTTAGGGGATAAAAAAGAGGTGTTAGAAGATGGAAAATTAGGAGCACTAGTTATTCCCTTTGTTTGGTAGGAATGAAGTGTTCTTTTTCAACCCTCTAAAACTGGGCGTACAGGCACTTTCACTGGCCCTCCAGCTGTATGACACCACCCAAAGTAAATCATCAATGCTTCCTCTAAGGGAAGTAAACCAATAAATATCTCTTCCCTTCACGGCTTCACCTCCCCCCTCCCTAACTAGAACTATCAAGTAATTTAGGTGAAGAGCTGAGTTTGGATAAAAGAATCATAGGCCGACGTAAAATTCAATTCCCCGAGGCCCCTTCACCAGTGACACCCCATTTCCATCCCTGCCATCACCACTCTCACCCCTAAATCCTCCATATTGATCCTTCCCCACCACCTTCAACCTGTCACCAACTCCTCCCTATCAACACCGCCTCTCCTCAATATCATTTCCTTCCATATAATCCTATCTTCTACAAAAGACGAGACATACCCACACAAATTATTCCATCGCACAAATACAGAGACAAAAGCCCATAATTGACAGATTAATCCTTTCCCCAATCCCGTTTTCATTCCCGAACCGTCTTATACTCACCCCACCAGAGACACATACACAAGCACAGTAACTATTAAGTTCACATTTCCATTGTGCCCTTCCTTCACAGGCCATTACCTGTAGAGGAACCCGCCAATAAGAACCAGTGTTGTCAAAAAGCTCAAGGAGGGTGCTTCGCCTCGCTTAAGCTGTGGTTTAGTGTAAACAAGGCACTAAGGTGTGCGCCTCAGTGCCCATGAGTTCTATCTTGAACTTAGCAGTACTAAACAACAAATATTATCAGCAAATAAATGTATTAGTCGCTGAAGAAAACATTAGGAGTGAATTTGTTTCTTTTTTGTTGATTACATATGTATTTTTAAATTTTTTTCCTAGTTGCACCTTTTTTACTAAAGACCGCACTTTAGTTGCGCTTTGCGCTTAAAGCCCCAATCGGCTTGGAGCGCTTTTTAGAGCTTTTCGCCTTTGACAACACTGATAAGAACCAGAAGATCTTAAGTGCTATTCTAGCCTTCATTTCCACTTTTAATTGTGTCAGTCTGGTAACTGTGGTTCACGACATAGGCAATCTGTCAACTTTATTTTATTTTGAGCTCTTAGATCCTTTCGCCTTACCATTTAAGTTTATTTCTCAATCTAATCCTTTAGTATACCTTGTATTTTCCAAAAGAAAATGATTAAATACCTCTGTCAAGTTTACACAAAGGTGGCAAATGAAACAACTTAATACTGTAAGTTAAACACCAAAACATTGTAAGAAAGTGTGGGAGACGATGAAGGGGGAATATATTCAGTCTTGGCTATTTGAGAATCTTTTGTTTCTCTTTTTTCCTTGCTTATTCTTTTGTTAACCTCTTGGTGATACTCAATGAGAAAGTTCCTGGGGAAAAATTCTATTTTAAGGAAGAGAGTCTCAGTGCAAGAGAGGTGTTGTCACCAAGTTCAAGCCTTGTGACCATGTAACCAATCCAAAAGAAAGTACGCAAAATCCTATTGGCATGGCTCACATTTTTATATCAGGAAGCACAAAAGAAGTCCAATTTTGAGAGTGTATCATGTGTATTTTTCAGGGATAGAGAATTGATGAGAAACTATTCTTAACTCACTCTATATCCAACAGTGAAATAATCTTTGTGCTCAACAACTCCAATTAATTGTATTGCATTGTATCCAGCTTCTTTTGCATGTGGAAGAACCTGGAACGACAAAAAGAAAATATATTAAAAGGAAGTCAACCTGCAAAGACAAAGAAAAAGCAGTAGAAAAG
The DNA here is from genome assembly GCA_005239495.1 of Nicotiana undulata. Lineage (NCBI taxonomy): Eukaryota > Viridiplantae > Streptophyta > Magnoliopsida > Solanales > Solanaceae > Nicotiana > Nicotiana undulata. The sequence goes on from ML251909.1 coordinate 14,155, forward strand.
TTTATCCACACAAATGCAAAAAAAAAAAAAGAGCGCCTTCAACATAGAACAAAATAATTCTGGTAAAACAGACTTTCTTTTAAAGGATATGGAATTAGTCAGATCTAACAACCTAAAGCAGAGGCTCAAAGACAAACAATCATATTTCTAATCCACAGAAGCTCAATAAGATTTTTGAAGAGTAACACTTGCAAAAGTTTTGATGTCAACACTAATTGGAAGATAGAGTGTAACGCAGTCACCTTGCTAATAAAATCGCTGAAAGAAGAAACTTTTGGTTCCTGGCTGCAGATACCGACGTGACATTCATATATGCGTAATGACTTGGGCTTGAGAGGATGCTTGTGTTTCCACTTGTAAGCACTTTCCGGAGGTGGTTCCCAATGAACTGCCAATGCTTGCTTCCCATCGGCATCTGCGAATGAGCAAAGGAAGTTCAGCAACATCAATACAAATCCCAGAAAACAAAGGTCTTGTCGGCTCAGAGTAGCAAACAAAATACAAAATGAAATCAACATTATTGATATGATTGTGTTTCCTGCATCTCTTTTACAGTGGGCATGGAGATTCAATTAGAATCACCTACTCAAAATGCCCATAACAAATGGAGGCTCGCATCAGATGTCAGGTGTCCTATGTGATAAGAATGTGCCATCAAGACTTAAAGGTAAGTTCTATAGATTGGTTGTAGACCAATTATGTTGCATGGGGCAGAGTGTTGACCAGTCAAGAACTCATATGTTCAGAAGATGAAAGTAGCGGAAATGAGGATGCTCAGATAGATGTGTAGGCATACTAGGAGACATAAGATTAGGAACGAAGATATACGGGGCAAAATAGGAGTGGCCTCTGTGGTGGACAAGATGCGGGATGCGAGGCTAAGACGGTTTGGGCATGTGAATAGGAAGAGCACAAATGCCCCAGTGAGGAGGTTGGCAGTGATACGTCTAAGGAGCTGTAGAGGTAGAGCGAAGAAGAATTGGGAAGAGGGGATTAGACAGGACATGTCACATCTTAGCTCACCGGGGACATAACCTTGGATAGGAGAACATGGAGGTCGAGGACTAGGTAGAAAGTTAGTAGGTAGTCATGGTTCTAGTTAATATGTTGTTGTTGTTGTGAGAATGCACCGGAGAAAAATATTATTATTGATGTTAATTGTAATACAATGAACCCTATTTATAAGTACACATAATATATAACCTATTACATACGGTACTCAGACTAATTATATATATATTCACAAAGCTATTCTAACACTCTACCTCAAACTGGTGCATATAAATCATGTGTACCAAGCTTGTTACATATATAGCTAATACGAGGACCAGTGAGGGACCTGGTGAAAATATTAGCAAGCTAATCATTCGACTTCAAAAACTTTGTAGTAATATCTCCTGAGAGTATCTTTTCTCTGACGAAGTGACATTCAATCTCAATATGTTTAGTTTTCTCATGGAACACCGGATTCGATGCGATATGAAGGGCAACTTGATTATCACATACAAGTTCCATTTGGCTGATCTCACCAAATTTCAACTCCTTGAGCAACTGTTTGATCCAAACTAGCTCATGTGTTGCTATAGTCATTGCTCGATATTCTGCTTCTGCACGAGACCGAGCAACGACATTCTGTTTCTAGCTCTTCCAAGACACCAAGTTACCTCCTATTAAAACACAATATCCAGACCACTTAGAACGTCTATCAGAAGGTGATCCTGCCCAATCAGCATTTGAGTATCCAACGATCTGCTCATGGCCTCGATCCTCAAAACAATAGTCCTTTACCTGTAGCTGATTTTATATACTGAAGAATGTAGACAACTGCATCCCAGTGACTATCACAAGGAGAATCCATAAACTGACTTACACCACTCACAGGAAAGATAATGTCAGGTTTAGTCACTGAGGTAATTTAATTTACCAACCAGCTGCATATATCTTGCAGGATCGCTAAGTGGTTCCCCCTGCACCGGTAGAAGTTTAGAATTCTGATGCATATGAGTGTCAATAGGTCTACAGTCTGTCATTCCTGTCTCCTCAAGAATGTCTAAGGCTACTTCCGTTGTGAGATCACAATACTTGAGCTAGAATGAGCGACCTCAATACCAAGAAAATACTTTAATATACCTAGATCCTTAGTCTGAAAGTGCTAAAAGATATGTTGCTTCAACTTAGTAATATCATCCTGATCATTGACGGTGATAACAATATCATCAACATAAACCACCAGATAAGAGATTTGAAGCAGAATGTCGATAAAACACAGAGTGATCAGCTTCACTACGAGTTATGCCAAATACTTGAATAACTGTGTTAAACTTACCAAACCAGGCTTGAGAAGACTGCTTTAGACCATAGAGGGACCGCCGCAACCGACACACAAGGCTACTAGACTCCCCTTGAGCAACAAAATCGGGTGGTTGCTCCATATAAACCTCTTCCTCAAGGTCACCGTGAAGAAAAGCATCATTCATGTCCAACTAATAGAGAGGCCAATGACGAACAATAGTCATGGATAGAAAAAGACGGACTGATGCTATTTTAGCCACGGTGAGAAAGTATCACTGTAATTGAGCCCAAATATCTGATTATACCCTTTGGCAACAAGACGAGCCTTAAGTCGATCAACCTGGCCATCTGGACCAACTTTGACTGCATACACCCAGCGGCAACCAATAGTCAATTTATCCGAAGGAAGAGGAACAAGTTCCCAAGTAGCACTCGTATGTAAAGCAAACATCTCGCTAATCATAGCTTGTCGCCATCCTGGATGAGACAATGCTTCACTTGTAGACCTAGGGATGGGAACAGAGGACAAAGATGATACAAATGCACAACGGAGTGATGACACACAGATGATAACTTAAACTAACATAATGGGAATTAAGATTAATTGTAGACCATATACCTTTCCGTAGTGCAATTGGTTGACTAAGAGGAGACAAGTATGCAGTATTAGCAGGGTCAGGTGCAGGACGTGAATCAGATGGGCCTGATGCTGGACGTGGACGACGATGATAAGTCAGGAGTGGTGGAGTTGCAGAAGGTTGCAGTGGACTAGGTGGTGGAGCTGCAGAAGGTTGAACTGGACTAGGTGGTGGAACTGGAGCTATAGGTGATGGAGCTGTAGGTAGTGGAGTTGGAGTTGTAGAGGAAGATGAATGGGAGATAGTGATTGAATCTCCAAAAGATGGAACTGGTAGCACCTCGGAAATATCTAAGTGATTATTTGGACCTGTGAAGTAAGATTGAGTTTCAAAGAAGGTAACATCAGCGGACATAAGGTAGAAGTGGAGGTCAGGAGAACAGTATCAATACCCTTTTTGCGTTCTCGAGTAACCCAGAAATACACGCTTAAGAACACGAGGAGCTAACTTATCTTTTCTTGGAGTAAGGTTATGAACAAAACACGTGCTCCCAAAGACACGGGGTGGAAGAGAGAACAAAGGTAAGTGGGGAAAGAGGACAGAGAATGGAACTTGATTCAGGATAGCTGAAAATGGCATACGATTAATAAGATTAGCAAGATGTAATCACCCGAAAACGCAACGGAACATGACACAGTATGAGTAGGGTACGAGCAATTTCAATAAGATGTCTATTCTTACTTTCAGCTACCCCATTTTGTTGAGATGTGTACGGACAGGATGTTTGATGAGTAATCCCATGAGAGTTCATAAACTGCTGAAATGTGGAAGATAAATACTCTAGGGCATTATCACTACGAAATGTGCGGATAGAAACCCCAAATTGATTTTGAATTTTAGCTTGAAAGGTCTGAAAAATAAAAAACAATTCAGACCGATTTTTCATCAAAAATATCCAAGGTGCTTAATCAACGAAACTGACAAAGTAGCGGAATCCCAAGGTAGAACTGACCCGACTAGGACCCCAAACATCTGAATGGACTAAAAGTAAAAGGTGACTCTGCTCGATTATCAAGACGTCGAGGAAAATGGGAGCAGATATGCTTACCGAGAAGACATGACTCACACTCTCGAGTGAACAAGTGAGATAAAGCAGGTACCATTTCTGAAGTTTTGACAAAGTGGATGTCTCAACCGTTATGTAATAAATCTGATGAATCGGTAACAAGATAAGTTGTTGAAAGAAGACAATATGTGAGTCCATGTGATTTAACAAGGATAAGGTAATAAAGCTCATCTGATTCACGCCCGGTACCAATGATTTGCCCTGTAATGTGTTCCTATATAAAAACAAGGTCATCAAGAATAAAACAAAGCATTTAAGTGATTTGGCTAAGCGACTAACGGCTATGAGATTAAAGGGACTACTGGGAACATAAAGCATTGAATCTAAAGGTAAGGAAGGAAGTGGACTTGCTTGACCAATTCCAGTTGTCATGATTTGAGACTCGTTGGCCATTATAACTGTTGGGAGAGACTGACAATATGAAATAGTAGTGAAAAGAGATTGTGTTACCAGAAATATGATCAGTTGCACTTGAATCAATGAGCCAAGACTTAGAGGTTGAAGATTGGGAGACACAAGTCACGCTACTATCTGTTTGAACAGCGGAAGCTATGATGTCTGTTTACATGCTTTATACTGAAGGAACTCAATATAATCCGGTAAAGAAACCATCCGGATTGCATTCGATCCAACGGATTGTGAGTCAAAGGCTTCTGATACGGATGCCATTATAACGTTTACGCCGGAAAAAGCAGAAATTTTTTGGGAATTACTGAATAACCTGTCTAAAGGAAGCTTGTTGGAAAAATCATTGTAGCTGCTGGAAAGTTCGTGTAGTTGTCGGAAAAATCTCAAAGTGATCGGAATAAAAAGAAAAAGATATGGGTAGGCTCAAAATGGCCACGCGAACAAGCTGTCTGAAAGAAAAATTTTGAAATCTGGCCGGGAAAAGGCCACACGCGCCGGTGCGTGGGGAAGAACTCGCCGGAAAATCTGACACCTGATCAGCGCATAAGGGCGCGTGAGAGGTCGGTTGTCGGAGATCTTTGGTGGAGTTTCGTCGCGGAAGCCTTGGGGGCCTATGATGGTGTTGGGTTTTGCACAACACAAACAAAAAGTGATTTTGTTACGGACAGCCTCTTAAGTCGTCGGAAAATTGCACGAGGACGAGGTCTTTCTTCCCGAAGTCGCTGGAATAATGCACAGCGATAAGTTTATCACTAATGCTCTGATACCATGTGAGAATGCACGGGAAAAAATATCATTATTGATGTAAATTGTGATACAATGAACCCTATTTATAAGTACACATAATATATAACTTACTCCTATTACATACGAGACTCGGACTTATTATGTATATATATATATATATATATATATATTCACAAAGCTATTCTAACGGTTGTAATTAAATGTTCGGGTGCCGAGATACAGTTTGCATTTTTGAAGGATCCGACACGGATGCGGCAACACATTTGGAGGATCCGAGCAATATAGACAGATAGAAGCATAGAGTGAAAAGTTTGTAAGGAGAAGAATCAAGGCTACTAATTTATAAATTGTCGCATCTAAGGGTGTGTCTTAGCTGTTAATGAAACCGGAATGAACCATAAGAGACCAAGGTTCAAATTCCAACTGAGGCAAAAACTATAGGTAATTTTTTCCCATCATTTTAAGCCATGCCGCTAATACCTATACAAGTGGGAGGTAGCTACGTAGTTGATACTTGCTGGATTAGTAGATGCTCGGTGATGTGTATATATATATATATATATTGTTACTTGTCATATCTTATATATACATATATAGTTACTTTGTCATATCTACAAATAAACATGCGTTGCGCGGGAATATAAAATCCAAAGCATGTACTCATGGATTTATGTGTCTCACTGAGAGATCATTGAGGCAGATAAACAGTATACACCAAAAGAAAAGGCAAAAAGGCCTCCTGGCCACTTAAACTTGCACTCCCATTGTCATACAGGTAAATAAACTTTCAAAATTCCCATATGAACACTTCAACTTGAGCACAAGTGAACTAATAAACACCTCCGACCGTTGAATCATAGCGCGTGCATTACAATTTCACAAACGTGGCAACCTAGTCAGCAATAAACGAATTAAAACCTACCACGTGTAAGGCGCGAAAACCCACTAAGCATCTACTATTCCCCATTCATTTTGGACCTAAAGACCAACTTATTTTCAGTCGTCTGTCTCAAAGAACTCTACATTTTCAATTGTCTGCTCAAATGGAGTCTTGCTCAAATGGAGTGAATGATTGTCGTAGGATTTTCCGCCCATTAGATCATCGGCATAGCTGTGCCAGGAGCCCACCAAACCCCCAAGCCATCATTGTCAATGGTCAAAGTGTGACTCAACCATAGAACCTTTAAGCACCACTGAATAACTCGTTTCCACTGTTATCGACGGCTTTGCCAACATATTCGATCTGAAATACTTTGCCATCTGGCGAGAATATCGTCACCGATAAGTCACATCCTGTTCCTATGCTCCTCATTTTTTAAGTTTCGATTCCTTTGTTGTGAAATACTACGGATTTTACTGATTCAGTTTTAAGTTCGAAGATTTTTTGCTTTGAAACTATGAACGACGGAACATACAGAGGAAGAGGAAAAAGAGTTTTCTTTTGTGTCAAGACAGAAGAAGAATCGGAAAGAAAGGGGAAGTGTTAACGAAAAAAATAAAAGAAAAAGGAAGAGATAAGAGGACTGTGATGAGAAGGGTAACGAAGAAGATGAGGAGGGGGGTACCTGGAGGCATTTGGGTTTTTCTTTTCATTTTTAGTTTCTGTCTTCTTTTGTTTTTTTGTCTCATGTTGTTGATATTATTTTTCGGGTTTTGTTGTCACAGATCGATTGTCTCTGAGTCGAGGGTCTCCCGGAAACAGCCTCTCTACCCCCTCTGGGATAGGGGCAAGGTCTGCGTACACTCCACCCTCCCCAGAACTCACTGGTGGGATTTTACTAGGTTGTTGTTGTTGTTGTTTCTGTCTTTTTTTTGGTATTTTTTATTCCAATAAACTGAATTCACGCGTCTGATTGGCGTGATTGGCACAGACTATTGCCACATCACACACGGCGTTTCCACACAAGCATTGTCAACGGCCAGAGGTATTTAATAATACTTATTCTCTCAATTTTGAGTATCTAAATGGGAAAGTTATAAGTTTGTTTACCAGGATGGCAAACTGATGCAAGTTTAAGTGTCTCATAAGCCATTTTGCCAAAGAAAAATGTTCAATATTCTACATGCTTCTGTCCTTTTTCTTATACTAGCAGCTAATTGCATATAACCAGTTATGGAGATAAAAAAAGGTAGTAAATACCAATAAGCCGTGCTTGTTTACCTGGAATGACATAAGTAGCCCATGCAGGAACTCGTTCAAGAGGCCCATTTGGTGTGTTAAAATACACCCTGTATTTGCTTCCATGAGGTAAACCAGGCATATATTTCTGTAACCAAGCTTTCCTTCCCTTTTTAGTTTCCAACCAGTAAGCAATAGGAGGCTGCTTCATACGAAATTTCTGAAACGATTCGGGATCACCTATAATATTGAAAATGTCATATTCTTTTCCGTTATCTATCACATCATATGATGGCAAATTGCTTGCTGGGTCATTTTTGTGTTGCTCTTTCCAGGCTTTGTATCGTGTCACTGCATCAGGCATTTCTTCTAGTTCCTCTTCCGTTTGGGGTCCATTTGGGCCAAACATTTCCTCGTATAACTTTGCTGCCACCTCATAACGTGACTTAATGAAGCGATCTTCTCCGGGTTCCCAATACTCATCATTTGCTTTTTTAAAGATTTCTTCTATGGTATTGCCAGTGTCACCTTTATCATAGTCATCCACATAATTGTACTGTTGAAAATACAATTTATCAGGTTCTTCTCCTTGACGCAATTTATCTTCAAGAATAATAAACCAATACCCACAATCGTCATGACCAAAATGACCCTCTCTGGCACAATTATCAGTTGTTGACCACCCATTAAAGTCACCAACTAGAGCACAGTAGCGAGCACCTGTTAAACATCTTAGCACTTATATGTTAAAAACCATAAAAGAAAAAAAAATAACAAAGAAACAACGAAAAAGACAAACAAACAATTCTTGATTATTAAGAGCTAAATCTACTCCCCTGCCCCATCTATAACCCCAGAGCTGGAATATAACATTGATGAATTATTTAAGCTAATGCATAAATGTTACTTACTGACTTTACATGGGAAATCTCACATCTGGTCGTCTCTTCAGTGATATCAAACCATAGTCTAACCATGAATCACTAATTGATGGACTCTAAGTCCATAACGAAACTTAGAAGATACCAAATAGTGAGCAATTTTCAAGATATCATGTAGTGGATGGATGAAGTTTTGAAACATTGTTTATGTACTTAGTACTTGCAGAATGGCCAATGTAACTAAAAATAAGCACCAGATTAATTGCACAATGTAGCATGAATTAAGACATACAAAACTACACATTAAGATGACATATGCTGATATATAAAACACGTTAAGATGACAAATTCTCGTATGGAATTGAACCTGGAGCCCACTCCAAGAAATCCACTCGATGTTGCACGTTGCGATGCATACCCAGTAATTCATATCTATGAAATAGACATCTAGAGTCAGTAAAGAGTTAAATGTGCAAATGCAAGACGCATTCTTTGATAACTTTAGCAAATAGGCAGAAGGTAGAATTATTGTCAATGTACGAAATTGGCGCATAAAACTAACCCAGTAGACATCTCCTTAAGACTGAAGTGACGAGTCAATATTTCATCCTTCAAGTCCTTCAATGATTTATATCTGCAGAGCAGAATGAGTAAAAGAATAAAACACCCTGAAAGATTATTGCGCATATAAAATGGTTCAAGCATCAAGTAGTAGCGGGAACAGTCAAGTAGACTAAAAAGTGGCTGCTCGTTACTATTTTGGGCAAGGAGCTTCTAACATGTCTAAAAGATCATTGAAACACTCCCCCCTCCAATTTGACGTAGTTTGACTAGACACGGAGTTTAGGAAGAAAAAAGGAAGATTTTTGAGACGTGTGGTTTTAAACATGCTACTCCCGCCATTCCAATTTATGAGTCAAAGTTTAAATAGGAACGGAGTTTAAGAAAAATTGAATGGCTTTTGGAATTTGTGGTCGGAAATATGTCATACAATTAGTGAGTGATTATACGACTTTTGAAACTTGCGGTTTTAAACATTCTAAAACATTTGTGCGGCTCATTAAAGATAAAATGAGAACTTTAGGTTAAATTATTATCAAATTTCAAAAGCTCCCATCTTTTTTAACGGACTAACAAAATGTTGAATTTTGAAACTGAAACATGCAATAATATTTGTGTAGTTGTAAGAAATTAATAGATAAAATTAAAAGTACAAAGTTAAATGGGTCATTATTTTTTGCACCACTAATAACGAAATTGTGTCATGTAATCTGGAACAGATAGAAAATAAAATTGAAGGCAGTGCAGAATAACCTTTCACGAAGAAACTGAGCGAAAGCTTTATGGGTAATGCCGTATTTGGTGAGGAACCCAACAGGGTCGATGCCTTTGTCCTCGTCGGACTGCTTTGCCGGGCGTTGTTTGCGCCGTCGTGGTGGCGGTTGCTCGGTGGTTGAGCACCTACATATGTTCCTCTGCGGGAAGGAAACTCGAGGCCGGCGGCAAACAAGTGTAACTTGGCGAAGGTTTCTGCTGCCGCTTTGAGAAAGAAAGTTAAGCCGAGTGTCGCTCAAAGGTGAAGAAATTCCAATTGAATCCGTCAGAGAGAGCATGGTTGAAGCTAACTAGTACTAATTCCTATGTCACATAGGGGAAGAAAATGAAATGAACTAGTTTTTTCGCCTTTGTGATAAGAGGCGCCTGAAGAGAACAGAGCGTAAACGGCTACTCGGATGACGTAAACGGTAACGATTTTTTATTTGACAGCGGTGTAAGTTTGTTTCTAAATTGGTAATGTGTTAGTTTGACTTTTGTGACCTCAAAAACGCAACATCCACTTTGCATAATGTAGTTTGTCTCGTAATTAGATATGTAAGTGTTATGAACCATTACCAAAAAAAAAAAAGAATATTGCACAGAAGAAAGTAGAGAGTAAATTCTTATTGAATTTTTGGATGAATTAATGGAATAGGATCCCTTTATTTATAGGGAAAGAGTGATTTAGTCATCAACTAAAATTCCTAACATCTCTCTAAAATATAGATATTTACCTTAAATAGAATTCTATTTATAACACTCCACCTTGAATGTTTATTCAACAAATAATGTGCCTCGTTAAAAACTTAACTAAAATAAAACCAATGGGAAAAAAATTCTAGAAAAGAAAAAAGATTACACATGTTTAGAAATGCGCTTTTTGGTTGCCTCGTTAAAAACCTTGCAAGGAAACCAGTGGGACAAAACTTTGTAAGGGAAAAAGAGTACAACGCGTATTAACTCCCCCTGATGAGAGCACCAATCTTGTGCACTAGCTTCTTGAAGGTTGACGTTGGTAGAGATTTGGTGAATAAATCACACATATTAACTCTAGTGAATATGTTACACCTTGAAAATCCTCGCTATCACATTGTCATGCTTATAGAGAATTTATAATTTATTTCACGTAACCTTTTCTCCAATGTTTATCATCTCTATCCCTCATGTCAGAAAATACTACTTGTTTCCTCAACTTTGGGAATTTATCTTTGTGCGGTATGGTGTTAATCAAAATATACATCGCGCATTAATAATAATAAGATGGAATTATTTGGTTCCTGACCCTGAACCACTTATGAGGGGAGAATGTAATATATTTTCGTGTATAATGTATATCAAAATGATGTAGATAACGGTTTTCTCATAAGCAATAGTTTAGCTATTAAGTGAAGCTACTCATTAAATCATTTTTCTAAACGAAACCAACTTATCAAGATGAACTATCTTGAATAGAATATCTGGAAATTATGCTCGAAATTAAAATATTGAGCAAGTTACCTCGCAAATATCATGTTGCGAGTTAATAATAATCACACATGTAACCATCTCATAGATACATCTTATGCGGTATAGATGGCAGGTGAATGAGCTCATATTCACCTTTGATAAATTCCAGAATTCAAGGGATTCAATCCCAATTTTAGTTGGTATAATAATCGCGAGAACAAGCAAAATAAGAGAAATCGTAATGAACTTTCTTGTTCTTTAATATTTACCCATGTGAATTCTCTTTAATTTATGCACGTCATTTAAATTAACATGGCTAAAATCAATTACGCCAACTGGATAAATTATCGATATTAATAAACTTTGGGTTTATACCATGACGTGTGCAATTCTCAATCAATAAACTCCAAGTTTATTGTGACATTCTTTTATTTATGTAGTACAAACTGGAGAATAAAGCGGGTAACTGTGATGACCCAAAAAGTCATCTTACATAATTTAAGCTATATTTGTGTTCCAAGGCTCCGAGAGCCTCCATTAGTCTCACCTCGATATGCGTGCGCAGCCCGGGCGTGTAGCCGGGAAGCTATTATCTGAAAAATTGATAAAAAATGAGTTTTGATAACTAATAAATGAATATAGTTGACTTTGGTCAACATTTCTGATAAATGGACCCGGACCCGTGATTCGACGGTCCCGGAGGGTCCGTAGGAAAATATGGGACTTGGACATATGCGCAGAATCGAATTCCGAGGTCCCAAGCCTCAGAAATGAATTTTTAAAAGAAATTATTTTCTGAAAATAATGAAGGAATACGAAAGTGAAAAATTATGTGGAAACCTCGTTACCGGGTCCATATTGTGGTTCCGGAGCCCGGAACAGGTTTATTATATAATATTTGTCCTATCTGTGGAACTTGGTGTGAAACGGGCGTGAATTGGGTAGTTTCGGATAAAAAATGAGACTTTGAGATTTTAAAGAATTTGAAATGTGGCTTGGAAAGTGGTGTTATGTTCCCGAGGTCCGAATGAGATTCCGAGACCGGGAATAGTTTCGTGGTGTCATTTATAACTTGTCTGTAAATTTTGAAGTCGTTCCGAGCAGTTTAGGCCGGTTCGGCGTATTGAAGTGAATTCTAGAATCTTAAAGTTCTTAAGTTTGATTAATTGGATTTAGAGGTTTAATTCGATGTTTTTGTTGATATTCTTATGATTTAAAAGCTTGAACAAGTTCGTATGATGTTTTGGGAGTCGTGTGTGTTTTTGGTTTTGAGCCATGAAGGCTCGGGTGAGTTTTCGGTATCTAACGGGGTGAGAAAACTTAGGAAAATCTGGTTTTTGTTAGTTTTCTGGTGTCAGGCCTTTTCTTCAGTGCGATCGCATATGCATATCCGCGATCGCACAACATTGGGTTGGTAGGGGCAAAAGTTACTCTATGCGATCGCATTGAGTTGTCCGCGATCGCATAGCTTCGTGCCTGGGGGGGGTAGTCTGTTACACTATGCGATCGCATAGCATCCCCCGCGATCGCATAGTGTATTAAGTGGGTAAGGGCAGCTGGAGGAAAATACTCAGTGCGATCGCATACATAGACCCGCGATCGCAGAGCTTGTCAGTCACACCTCTATGCGATCGCATTCCTATCTCCGCGATCGCATAGGCTAATTTTGCCGAGTTATTTTATTAACTCCGAAACAGACCCATTACAGGATTATCTCCATTCTTCACCCTTTTGTTCTTCCCCAAACCTCCATAACCGAGAATCAAGCTCCCCAACCTCCATAGCTCCCTAGGTAAGTGTTCTTATCATCATTT